>JACEEZ010005210.1:0-14992 GCA_016584305.1 Chionoecetes opilio | reverse complement strand
ATAAATATATATATATTATATATATATATATATATATATATATATATAAAGGCACTTTTTGAACACACCTTCCTGTCTGCTTTTCCAGTACCCATTCCCGACCAACTCCTGATGCATTTCAAGAATCTACTTAAAAATCTATTTCTCGTCAATGTACGATATACTGTAGATGCCAGTGGGTTGTTTTTGGCATACCCTTAAACCCTAGTAATGCCCAGGGGCGTAGTTAGGCCTGGGCATTGGGGGCTGTAGCCCCGAATGCTTTATGAATTGATCTCAAATACCTTTTTTTTTCTTCTTTTCTTTTTTCCTCACAAAAATAAGATAAGCTCTGACTGGGGCCAACATAAAATTATAGTAAAAAACAAGATATTTGGTTAGATGTTACTTAGCGTATATGCTAATAACATCCTTTTTATGAGCAGGACATGAGAGAGGTGGAGAGAACAGGAGAGAACAGAGGAGATGAGGAGTGCATGACAGAGGAGACACCTAAAGACCTTTTGAAGAGGTCTTTTTTTTCGAAGTGCATTTTTTTCGAAGTGCATTTGTTTGAAATGCATTTTTTTCGAAGTGCATATTTTTCGAAGTGCATTTTTTCCGAAGTGCATTTTTTTCGAAGTGCATTTTTTCGAAGTGCATTTTTTTCGAAGTGCATTTGTTCGCAGTGCATTTTTTTCGTAGTGCATTTTTTTCGAAGTGCATTTGTTTCGAAGTGCATTTTTTTAGGCAGTCACCAGGTGGCCTACAGTCACCGCCGTCGTTCTGCCCAGCATACAGCAGGGCAAGACGATGGCCAGACGTGCTGCCGCCAACAGCACCGAGCAGCAACACCGGGAGATGGAGGCGTCATCGCGGCAGGCGGCCTGGTATGCCAAAGCCACCGCCTACCGCCCACTGCTTCCCGCCCGCCAGCTTTCCAGGACAGACATGGTCAAGCTACACCGACTCCGGCTTGACTATCGCACCCTGGAGGAGCTGAGGGACGATTTCGAGAGTCGGCAGTGTGAGCACTGTCCGACCTCGCCCGACACCCACTAAGGCACTACCTGTTGTCCTGCCTAGCCACGGCTCAGCTGAGGCAGCAGATCGGCTGCCCAGAGGACGACGAGGATAGGGCAGCCCTGGTGCTCCGGCGGGCACTAGAGGACCTGCCTCGGCTGTTGGTAGTGGCGCGCTGCGCCCCTCCTCCCCGCTGAGCGCACCACGCACTATATACACAGCCGAACATGGAGCGAGGTGACGAGCCTAGCTCACAGGAAGTCGCTCGTGACTCCAGCGGCGGGCTGGTTGCCCGCTCATCTCTAATAAAAATCGTATAGATGTAAGATTAGTATAAGTATGTAAGGTAAGTTTAACTTTAAGGTATTATGTAAGGTTACAAGTATTTTTTTTTTCTTTCTGTAAGAGATGTAAATAAATTTAACTAAAAATCTTGGCTGGGCTAAGCCCCCAATGTTTAAAGACCCCAAAATTTACGCCCCTAGGGCTCGCCACCCCTTTCTGCATGGTTATGTTCCCAAACCCCTTTAAAGGATATTTTAAACTTGGGAAGTATTTTCTTGATTTTTAAAATGAAAAAGGGTTTTTTGGGGGTTCCCCCCCCCCGGGGGCTGAGGCCGGGCATAGGCGGTTTTAGATACCACAGGGATGTTACCAGGTGGGCCTACGGCCTTTGTGCCCTTATTTTTTTTTTTTTTTTTTTAGTATACTTACAGTATGGATCTTATACTTTTTAAAGTACTTTAATAAAAAATAATAAAAAATTTGCTTTCCTTTTTTAAGAAAACCAGGTAATTTGTGCGGTGTACAAAACCAAGAATAATATAGTATACTGTTTTAAATATTAGTTACTTGTAAAAAAACATCACAGTGTTGCTTTTTTGAAAATGCGATAATGAATGGGAAGTTATCTATGATTTTATTATGGTAAAAAAGAAATATTTTTATAATGTTAACTATGCACCGAACAGTCCATTTTCTTCTTAGTTTGTGAAATAAAGGGGACCCCCCCCATAACACGTCACGGTTTTTTTTAATCGGGGAAATTGTGGGGAAAGGCGGGGCCCCCGGGGGGGACCTACGAAGGGAAAACTGGGCGAGGAAGAATTTAGAGTTTTTTTTTGCGCAAAATTGATATTCCAGGGCTATATTACTTGTTGTTCTCGTGACAACACAAAGAAAAGACTGAGGTAATGGCTGATGTGCAGGGGGCTTCTAAACCAAGAAAACAGAGTCATAACAGACCTCGTCAAAAGGAAAGAAACTGGTAGGTACGAACGTGTCCCACCATTTGCACTTCTTAATGAGACTCTGCGTGCTGTTTCCTGGTTTGAAGCCTCTGCACATCAACCATCCCCTCGGGGTTTCTCTATGTTGTCAGAAAGCACGGAACTATAACCTGGAAATCAATTTCCCCAAAACAACTCAAATTTTTTTTATCGTCGTGCTTCTTTTTGTGGGTTGTAACTATCAGGTTATGATAGTATTAAAATCCCTTTTATTAAATGATTTTCCTTTTTTTTGTTTTTCCAAATAAGTGGGATTTTTCTATTTTTGCCCATACTCCCCCTTCCCACAAAAAAAGCGGGGGACCTGGGGAAAGCGGGTTTTTGGGCGGGGGTACAAAATATCGTCGCCCCAAATAGTTTTCGAGTTGGGGGGATTTTTGTTTAAAAAAAATTCCCTAGATCAAGGGAAAATTCTTTGGATTTCTTCTGAGCCCAAGAAACGTGTAAAAACCTGATGACCCTCCAGAATGATGCCCCAAGGTCGAAAACCCCCCCCAACCCCGCTAGGAGGTGGGTTAGTTTTGGTTGGGTTTTAATTTGGTTAGGTTGGGTTTTTGGTTAATTTGGTTGGGTTAGCTTGGGTTTAAATTTTTTGGGTTTTGTTGGGTTTAGGTTATTTTATTTTTTGGTTTGGCAAAAATTTCTTAGATATAAGGTAATTCCCCTAGATTAGGGAATTGGAAAAAATTTCTAGTGTTTGCCCATACCTCCCATTCCCCCAAACAAGTTTGGGGCCCTGGGGGGAATGCGGGGTTTTCGGGTGGGGGAACAAATTAAGCGTGGAAACAAAAAAATTTAAGAGTTGTGTATAGGGGGTAAAATTTCCCGGTTATTCTAGTGCCTTTTGCCCATACTCCCCCTCTCCCACAAAACAAGTTTGGGGGACCTGCTGGGGGGAATGGGGGGGACCTGGGGGAATGCGGGCTCTTTGGCTGGGTCAAAATGCGTCGCAACCACAATTTTTTTGATTTGGGGGTGGAAAAAAATTCCCCTAGATAAAGGGAAAATTCATTGGATTTTTTTTTGAGTCCAAGACGTGTGAACCTGATATCCTCACAAAATGATGCCCCAAGTGTCGAGAACCCCCCCAACCCCCCGCTAGAAGGTTAGGTTAGATTTGGTTGGGTTAGGGCGGGTTAATTTGGTTAGGTTAGCTTAGGTATTTTTTGGTTTGGGTTTTGGGTTTAAATTTTTGGGTTAGGCAAATTTCTCTAGTTTAAAAAGGTAATTACCCTAGATCCGGGAAATTTACCCCCCCATACAAAACTCTAAATTAGTGTTTCCGACCATAATTTGTTCCCCCCCCAAAAAACCCCACATTATAAAATTAAAGGGTTTTTGCCCTACTCTCCCAAGTTTACCAAAAATTTTGGAATTGTGGGAAGGGGGGGGTTTTTCGGGTGGGAAACAAATTTTTCGGGGAAACACATTTTTTAAGAGTTGTGTAGGGGGGGGAAAAAATTCTCTAGATCTAGGGTAATCCCTTATATCAAAGGGAAATTTGCCTAACCAAAATTAACTAACCTAACCAAAAAATATAACCCAAGAACCCAAACCAAAAAAACCTAAAAAAATCAACCCAAAAAAAATCTAACTAAACCTAACCAACCAAATAACCTACTTAACCAAACCCAAAATATAACCTAACCTCCTGGGGGGGGGGGGGGGGCCCCAAACACTTCGGTCATCATTCTTAGGATCATCAGGTTCACATTTTCGGGGACTCAGAAGAAACCAATGAATTTTCCCTTTGATCTAGGCAATTTTTACAACACCCCTAACTCAAAAACTATGTGGTTGCGACGCATATTTTGTACCCAGCAAAAAAACCCCCCGCATTCCCCCAGGTCCCCAAGCTTTTTTTTGTGGGAGAGGGGGAGTTGGCAAACACTAAAAAAAATACCCTATTTTATTATGAGAAAAGACAACAAAGGACTCAATTAATAAGGTTTTTTTAATACTACAAAACCCATGAATAGTATCAAACTACAAAGAGAAGACTACGACGATAAAAAATTTAGATTTGTTTGGGCGAAATGATACCCAAAGGGTTATATTTCCGTGCTCGCTGACAAATATAGAAGACCTGAGGTGAGGGTTTGAGGCGAGGTTTTCTAACCAGGAAAACAGTCACGCATCTCTTTAAAAGAAAGAAAGTAGTAGGGACACTTAGTACCTACCACTGTTCCTTTGACGAGGCTCTTTATGACCTGTTTCTTGTTTAGAAGCCTCTCACATCACCATTCCCTCAGGCTTCTCTTGTTTGCAGAGAACAAGAACAAAAATATAGCACCTGGAAATAAATTCGCGCAAAATAAATCAAAAATTCCCCCATCCCCGAGTTTTCCCTTCGTAGGTCCACCCGCGGCGACCCGCCTTACCCCCACAATGCCCCGATGTAAAAAAACCGGACGTAGTTATTTTTTTGGGGGGCCCTTTAGATAAAAAAGTAACCCTTATAAGTGCAATGAGTCAGGGGAAAAAAGTGTAACTTTGAGTTCATCTCCCCGCCCAGTGAGCTTTGCGTACCGGGAGCGCTGCACAGGGATTTTGAAACCCCCCAAACCCCAATGCACTGAGTAGTGCTGGTTTGCATGCGGGGTTTTTTCCCCGGATTAAAAGGGAAAAAGGGAAAAAGGGAAAAGATGAAGAATGAACAAGGAAAAAGGGAGAAAAATTTTTAATAATAAAGATATAAAATGAAAAAAGTAACTTAACACAACAAGTGCCGGGGGCCCTACAGCACCCGCCTTCCCGTTTTCCACGCCTTGTAATCACCACACACCATTGACGCCTGAACCCCATGGTACGAAAGATAACAGTGTTTTACCTGGCCGGCCCGAGGATGTGTCCCCCGGGGAAAAGGTTAAAGGGAAGGTATCGCGGGGCCCCCCACTGCACCGAACCTTGGCGTACACGCAGGCTGAGCATGGTTCCTATACAGTTCCCATACCTTAGTAAACCTCTTTGCTTTAAACCTGCACCCCAAAGCAATAAATCATAACTGTAACGTTATCTTTTTTTTTTCATCACGACCCTTCTTTTTTCATTTAACTCGTAATTCAAAGTTCACACCAAGGCCCCGCTCATGGGGGGGTTCCCTAGTGTTTTCCCAAAATTTCCAAAAAGCAGCCCCCTGTAGACTGTATGGGAAAACTACGATTAGATGGATATTTTTTTTTCCTTAATAATTTTATTTAAAAGTGATCTGGTTTGTGTGTGGCTGTAGGAATGTTTATTATGACGTACGCTTCCATTTAGCAATGCAGAGACATGCAAATCCGACAGTGCACTGTCAGGCACCCTTTCACTGCAAATCGCATGGAAGGGCAGAGCTTGCCTTGCGCTTTTTTTCCCCCGCCACACAAATTAAACACAGACGGTCAATGGGAGGGTAGACGTGGGCCCAACAGACCTCCCCTGAAAAACACGGTTAGACCTAACAAGGCAGGGAAAAGCAACAAAAGGGGAAGATACTTTAATGTGCCCAAAAGGATCAAGAAAACCCGGGTGACCCTGTCGAGGCTCGTCAGGCTTCCAGACACTGAGAAAAACACAAGAAAAAAGTGTGGTCTTTTCTGCCTGTTGGGCTGGTCAACTAGCTAAGGACAAATATGAGGAGTGCTATCTAAGGACAAATATGAGTGGTGCTATGCAAGGGCAAATATAGTGAGTGCTATGCTAAGGTACATGTATTGTGGGAATTTTTAAAAGTGTTTGTTCCTAATCATGGCTTTTTTTTTAGAGTTAAGAAGTTAAGCCACCCAAGGGTACTGTATACGTAGTCTTTGGCCTACCCTATATAAAAATTTAGAATAGTAATGGGTTCACCCTCATTTTTTTCAGTAGCGTAGGTTATTCCCCTGCCTCCCTTTGTTTTTAGACGTGAAGGTACAGGCAGGGCATGTCCGCATGTCAGAGTCACCAGCCCCTCACGACGGCCCGTTGTGAATTATTAAGGAGAAAAGGGGTGTCAGGTTCTTACGTGGGAATGTTCCAGCGGTGTATTTGGTATTTGTTTTTAAATTTATTTTTGGGATTGTAAGGTGTAATTTTTTGGGATATTTTGTATATTTCGGATGTGTATAGGTTTTATTTTTACTGTAATTCGGTGTATTTCTTAATTTTGGGGGATTTCGGGAGTGTTTAGGTATTTTCGGATGTGTAAAAAGGTGGATTTGTTATTCAGTATAATTTTTGGGGGATTTTTTTGGGATGTGGTTAAGTTTTAAATTTTGGTATGTGTATAGGTTATTTCGGTATTTAAGATAATTGGGTATTTCGGTATTTAAAGGTATATTTTTGGTATCAAGAGACCCCGTCCCACCTCTTTCACCCCCCTAAAACCCACAAACCTTTTCCTGCCAGGGAGGCGTGATGATGCGGGGAGCTGTGTGAGGAGGCCATGAGCTACGGGGAGGTGCAGCGACCCCTGGGGGGGGAAATGACCCCAAAATCACGTCCCCCAAAACCCCCTGCACAGGGGGGGTAAGCTGAGAAGAAAAAAATAAAAGTCGATTGCAAAAGTACGGATGAACCTTTTTCTTTCTTTCCTTTATTTTCTCTGTCTCCAAAAACTGTTGAGTTCTTTTTGCTTCTTCCCATTTCCTCTTCAAACAAATCTCCCCCCCTAATCCCTTCCTTCCCCAATTTTAAGTTGTGGCCCGAATTTTTCTTTCTTTTTTATGTGAGAGAAAGTGAGAGAAAATATACAGAGAATAATTATGAACACGATCCAGAATGACCAGCTTAGTTGTTCTCCACCCTACCATCCAACCTTTTTATTTGTCTCTCCATCTACCATCAAAACCTTTTTTTAGTTAGTCTCTCCCCCCTACCACTCCTAAACCTTTTTAGTTAGTCCTTCCACCTACCAATCCAACCTTTTTAGTTACCCCCTCCACCTACCCTCCTTACCTTATTAGTTTGTCCCCCCCCCCCCCCCCCCACCCCCCAACATTTCCCCCGGGGATAAACAAATTTTTTGGGGGAAGTTTTATGTGTTTTGAATTTTTTAAAAATTTCTAAACCCTTTTATGCAAATCACTTTTTAAAATTGGTCTTTTTTTGTTTTTTTAGGTAAAGATTAGGTTGGGAAGGTTCGGTTAGACAATTTGTTTTTTTAATCTTTTTTTTTCAAAATCACACCCAACCCCCCCCACCCCCCCCCACCCCAACCATCTCAAAATTCCCCATAAAACGGTAACGAACATTGGGATTAACACTAACCCCTCGTGCCGTCAGGAAGAGCAAGGCTCCTTTGACAAAATACCCCGGGCGCGCTGTTTACCTGGCGGGCCTGAAGGTGGCGGTGGGCGGACGGAACACGAGGGCCCCGGCCCGGGACTCATGGCCCTCATGGAGAAGACCAGTGCCGGGTGGTGGCCGGGGGGACGGACGCTGGCTGAGGTACTTAAACCCCTTTTAGGGCCCAGAAAGTTATTTTTCCCTTTTAATCTGGGTAAAATTAGACAATTTTTTGTGAAAATAAGCAATATTTTTTTAGATATCCCCTTTTTATTTTTGCCCAGGGTAATTTTGGGATATTTAGTTACTTTTCGTTATTTAATGGCTAACAACAGACAATTTTATATAGCAAAGGAAAAAAACTGGGTGTGAAGGGGTTAATGGGAGTGGCTTTTTACAGTGTTGGTACGGGTCTCTTTTTTTGTTTTAACGTCGTTTTTCCCAAAAATTTTTATGAGTTTAGACGGGCCCATGATACGTTTCCCAACTACGTTTATCTATCCGTTTTCTTTAAATTTTTAAAAAGCCCAATGCGCCAGATCCTCTTCAACCAAAACTGCCTCCATGTCTTCCCCTTTTCCGCCCCCGGTGGACGGGAAACCCGACACTTCCACCCAAAAGCTCTTTCCCCAATCCTACACCTTCCTCCTCTTCATGTGCCCAAACCACCTCAATCCCCCCCCCCCCCCCCGCCCCCCCCCCCCCCCCCCCCCCCCCCCCCTTTTTTTTATCCCATGTATCCCTCCCTTCTCAAAATTTCTCCGATCACCCACCCAACCAAACATCCCCCCCCCCAAATTCTTTTTTTAAAACCGAGTCTCCCAAACCCTACAGCAAAAATGATTTAACATTTTCAAATACTCTTCTCTGTTTTTTAGTGGAATACCCGTTTATCACAGTCCCCTATCTCTCTACACTTATCCCGTAGTTTTTACTCGTTTTTTATGCTTCCCACCCACCCTCGCATTAACATGGACCAAGATAGAAACTGTTTTTACTTCTTTATTACATCACATTTCTTCTTATACAACATTCATATAAAATTTTTAATATATTAATCTTCTTATACATTCACATTACATTCTTACATTCTATACAGGGAGGTCCCGAAGATACGAGCAGTTAGGTTCCACCTGGCATACTCGTAAAGCGAAATCTCGTATAGCGAAATACATAACTAATGGTAAAATATAGGTTTGGTTCCAGGACCCCATCAAAGACATGTTTTTCAAGCTAAAATAAACTATACCAAACACAACAAACATACAGCGTCTATATTACCCACACTGTACTACCTATTCTGTAGAAAAAGCATTCTGAAAGAGAAAATAGCATGCAAAATAACATAACTGCACATTAATTAAACATAAAACATGCATAACACTCACAAGTGGTAATGTTGTGTGGGAGACAGGAAGCTGAAGCAAAAAAGACGTTGTACTGTAGGGGACGCCGCGTGATACAAGAGAGGGTAAGGTAGGTAAGGGACAAGGGAGGGGTGCGTAGACCTCTTCCACTACCCACAAACTCGTCTCTGCGCATCTGAATCATTGTAGCTACATAATCATACAGCCCAGATGCATACGTGGTAGGGCGCGCATTTTGAACTTGGTAATTTTACTCACCCCAGTTTGAATGTCGTAGCATTGGATTTTCGATCTCGTATATTGAAAATAGACCCTAATTTACTCAGCTCGTATCATTGATTTCTCGTATACCGAATGCTCGTATAACGGGACCTCCCTGTACTGTAGTTTCTACCTCTTCCTCTTCTGGCGGGCCCTCTGTTGATTCTTCTTATACACTGGACAGCAGAAATCTACCACTCCATTTAGGTTTCGTAGTCCCAAACATCTTTAATGGCACCACTTGTCACATTCCTTGCATCAAATAAAGTTTACTCCCACTCCACTAACGCACACTCCACAGGGAAACCTTCCCACTTGTATATTTTGCTCTATTTTCTTGCCTGTTACCATGTTGACACTTGCCTGTTTCTTGCCTTGCCTTGGGTTTGTGGGTGTTTTCCTATTTATTTATATACATGATGAAGTGAAGGTCAAAGAGTCCTGTTTTGTACCAAATTATCATATTTTTTACAACTATTAACTTCTGTATGCTATTTACACACACCACTTCTGGTTGTGTTATTCATCCATGGTCTTGTCCACGCGAGTCAGACTCGCGATAGGCAGTTTCACCCTCCCAGTGCGAGTTTAGAGCTCATTATTACCGATCTTTGGGTAATGCTGGGACCCTCACACACCACACACCCACATTCCCCTTGCTCAAGGGGGACAGTGTATATGTTGTGTTGTGTATCCTTTGATCTGCTGCTTAATTTATTCGGTTTATTTACCTCCCCAGGTACTGACAGGGCTGCTCCGTCGACCTGACCACAGGGAGGCATCACGCAGGTTCCCCATCGGCACCCTGCCCCTGGGATACACAAACCTGCCCGGCACCGTTGGGGCTTAGGGGAGGCCCAAGCCCGGGCACCTCGTGGGCCCCCGGCCTTTGTGAGGGACGTGCGCGGGCCCCCCGGACGTGATGGAGTTTACCCCCGCAGAAGGTGGGAGGCTGTTTTTCCTATAGAAATTTTATTTTCAAATCCCCGAACCCCACAACCCTGCCTTTTTTCCCCCTTTTTTTTTTTTTTTGTGACAGCTGATTGGTGCATTCCTCGTATACACCAATCACAATATCCCACTATTTGAAGTAGGGAGATTTTGGGTAGTGGTGAGAAGGTTTGGTTTATTTGGGTCTTTTTAGGGAAATTTAAAGTGTGTCGTTTGAGTCAGTCAGTGGTAGTGGTAGTGGTAAAGGCTGGGGTGGTGGTAGTGGGACAGGGATGGGGGAAGACCTAGGAAATGGGGGATATGGATTGGTTTCTCTGGTCTTGCGTGAAAAATTTAAGGGTCTTGTTTTTTAACCAAAATTTCCCCCAGAGAAGGTGGGAGGCTGATTTTCCTTTTTTATGTTTTTACAGGGCCTGACTACATCGTGGGGCCCCTCCCCGTATCTACTTTTATCCAGCTTTCTTTTAAAGGTGCACTTCTTTGCCGATATCACCTCCTCATTAAGTCCTTTCCAAACTTTACCTTCTATGAGGAAGTGACTTTTTTTAGTTTTTTCAGGCCTCTCCCTTTTCTTTTGTTTTGTATGCCCCTTTTGGTATGACCTTTCTTTCTCCGAGCAGTAGCCTTTCTTTGTCTTTGGTGCAAAGGGGGGGGAAGACCTTGGTACTGGGGGAAAAGGGGAAGATGGGTTTATCGGCCTTAGGATTTTGTTGTTTTTTAATCCATTTTCCGAAAAATCCAGGGAACAGGACAGTAGGGGGGCAGGGGAGAAGGAGGGAGGCTGAGGGGGGGGACCGGTATAGGGATAAAATTGGTTACTTGGCCCCTTTTCCGGCCCTCTTGAGTTCCCCCAATTTTTATTTTTTTGTGGAAATTTTTAAATGTGTCAGTTTTAGTCTAGGGCAGGGGGGTGGTGGTATGGGGGCAGGGAGATGGGTGTATTTGGTAGGTTTGATAAGGATGGTTTACTTGTTCTCTTGAGATATTTAACCCTTGGGCCCAGAGCATAATTTTCCCTTGAATTTGGTACCATTAGAAGACAATTTTTTGTGAAAATAAGCAATATTTTTAGTATGACCGTTTTGTATCCCTTTTTACAATAATTTTTGGGTTTTTGAGTTACTTTTCGAATTTTTGCCTGACAAAAGACAATTGTAGTATTAGCAGAGGAAAAATTGGGGAAGGGGGTTTAAATGTGCCTGTGAAATCTTGTCCCCGGGCCCTTGTAGCTTCCCTTTTTTTCTGATGTTTTAGTTCTTGTTGGGAAATTTTAAATGTGGCTGTTATTCAGACCCTTTTCCAGCCAGGCAGGAGGCCCCCCCGAAGCCGTGTTTTCGGCGTCGAGGTGGGTGGGGGGCCCGAGGGACGCCGCCCCCCGCAAGGACAAAAAGGTAGGCCGGGCCTCAAGAAGTACATACCCAGTATTTCCCTAAAAAGGTGAGACTGTTTCATGAAACGATTTGGGTTTTCTTTAATTTTTATCGTTTTATTGCATACAAAACTGATAAAACGTCTGTGTATTGAGTGGTAGTTAAAATGCATAACAATGAGTATTTTTATTGGGTTTGAAAAAATGGTATTGAAAACAAATGAAGGGAGAGTGTTTCGAGCATTTCCTGGAGGGGAAAATGAACTACATGATGAGATAATAAAAAAACATCCAAACCCCCCAAAACCCTCACCCACCAACCCCGACCGGGGGATTGTTTGTGGGGGAAAAACAAAGCCTCTGGCTGCCCAAGTGCCACGCCAAAAAACCAAATTTTGAGGCCCAGACACCAAAACCCCAATGGCCCCCGGCCAATGAGGGATGGTGGAGGAACAAACCCCTCCCCGGGGGACCAACCCCCTGTGATGGGCCAACAAAAAAAGGTTTGGGGTACCTCTCATTCCCTTTCTTTTCAAAACCCTTCCCTTTCCCTTTTCCTCCCCCTTTTCGTTTTTGGTTTAATTTTTAAAAAATTTCCTTTGGGGGCCCTTCATATATCTTTTGTTTTTTTTTTCCCCTCTCTTTTTTTCTTTTTTTTTTTTCTCTTTTTTTTTTTTTTAAATTTAAATGTTTGTACTTTTTTGGTGTTTTTAATAGCCAAAGTTTCTAGGTCTTTTTCCCTAGAGCTTTCTAAAAGCTCCATATAATAAAAAAACAGACATTTTTTTTTAATTTTTAATAAATTTAATTTTTTTTTTAGGCCAACCCCCAACCCCCCCCCCCCCCCCCCCCCCCTGGTTTCCCCACCCCCCCCACCCCCTCCCCCTTCCCCCCCCCCTTTCCCCCCTTAAAAACCCCCCCCCTCCCTCCGCCCCCTCTCTCTCTCTCCCCTTTCCCCCTTTTCCTTTTTCCCTTTTCTCCCCCCTTCTTCTCCCTCGATCCCCCTTCCCCCCCCCCCCACCCCCCCCCCCCCCGGGGTCCTTTTTTTTTTACTGCCCACCCCCACCATCCTTTTTCCCCCCCCCTTTTTAAATTTGTCCCCCCCCCTTAATTCACACCCATTTCCCCCTTTGTTTGGCCTTTCCCCCCCCCCCATATCTTTCTCTTCTCCCCCCCCAATTATTCCCTTTTTTCCCCCGGGGGGTCCTAATTGGTCCCTTTTTTAAACCCCCCTTTTTTTCCCCCCCCCCCCCCTTTTTTTTGAAACCCCCTTCACCGGCCCCCAGACTCCCCTTTTTATTTGTTTATCCCCCCCCAAATGGAAAAGCTAGGGGTTTTGGTCGACCCCCCCCCAAGGAAAATTTAAAAAAAAAAAGTTTTCTTTAAAAAATTCCCCCCAAATTAAAGTTAGTCGGGCCAATTTCCGGGGAAATTACAAAAAACCAGGCCCATATCTATTAAATATTGCTTTTTAGCCCTTTACAGATTGTCTAAGGGGTACCCAAATTACAAGGGGACATTACTTTCCCGGGCCCTTAAAGGGGGTTTTAAAAAATTTCCCTTTTTTCAATCACTCACTCCCCCCCCTTTTTTAAAACCGTCACCCTCCCAGCCCCCAACAGTCCTCCTTGCCCCCCCCCTGCATTTTCCCTCCCCCTCGTTTTTCCCTTTCCTTTGAAACCCCTCCTTCCCTCACACTTCCCCTTTTTCTCCTTTTTTAAATCACTTATTTAAACCCTCTACCATAAACCTACCATCACAGTCCCCCCCTACCCCCCTCCCTCCTCTCTAAAATCTCTAGTCCTCTCTCACTTACCCCCTTTTTATTCCTCCTCCCCTCCTAGTCTACCTCAAAAAAACCCCTCTCTAGTCCTCTCTCTATTTCCTCCCCCAAATTTTCCCCCCCCCCCCCCTTTTTGGGCCCCCCCCCCCCCCCCCTTTTTCCCTTTTCCCTTTTGGGCTCCCTTAATCCCTCTATTATATATCTCTTGAGTCTAGAGTACTATCTCACCCACCCCTTGCTTCCCCCACAGAGGGTGAGGACGAGCCTGACTACAGCTCATCACCAATGACGCGTGTGGCCAGCAGCATCACTCTCGCTAGGCAGGGTGTGTGAGCTGACCGTGGCAACCGGCAACACACCCCATGCCACCGACACACCCTCCTACGCTCTCACCTTAAGGAAATGGTGGGTCAACGCACAGCTGTTTTACTATCCCTCGTTTTATCATATTTCATCAGAAAATAAGGAAGCTACAGAGGCCGCAAGCCCTACATGTGGTATTTCCTGTTACGGGGAAGTCCCGAAGATACGACCCAGTTAGGTTCCACCTGGTATACTCGTAAAGCGAAATCTCGTATAGCGAAATACATAAACTAATGGTAAAATATAGCTTTGGTTTTCAGGACCCCATCAAAGACATGTTTTCAAGTAAAAAAAAAACACCTGGCTAATTACCCCTAAAGGTCAGGCCGCACACCGGCTAATACCCTTCAGGTCAGCCTTGTTTGGGGTGACCTGACTGGGGTCAACCAAAATCCCCTTTTGTCCAGCCCTGGAGTCCTGTATTCAGTCATTACCTACCAACCACTACAGTGAGAGGAACACACTCCTTCTCTCCCTGTGTTCCTCTCACTGTGGTGGTAGGTAGGTAACTGCCAGAAGCTGGTCTAGGAAGCCAGGGCGGGGAACCCAGCAAAGGGAGGTGCGGGAGGATTTTGGGTCACTAGCGAGTCAGGTCCAAGCCAGGTGTTGGTTGACCTTTTGGGGTAATTATCCAGGTGTGCGGCCCCCAAGCTTGGGGCCACCACAATACTCCTCTTTCACCAGCGAGTCAGGCCATGCAGGGTTGGCTTGACCTTTAGGGGTAATTTGCCATGTGGTGGCCCCAAGCTAGGGGCCACCACAACATCATCATACAGCCCAGATGCATATGTGGTAGGGTGCCATTTTGTACTTGGTAATTTTACTCACCCAGTTTGAATGTCGTAGCATTGGATTTTTGATTCGTATATTGAAAATTTAACCCTAATTTACTCAGCTCGTATCATTGATTTTTCCCCATACCGAAATGCTGTATAACGGGGACTTCCTTGTACTTTAAAACTATACCTACATCCCCTTTCATCCCATCCAGGGGTTATCCAGACTCCCTTTAAAGCTCCCTATTGACATCGCACTGACCACCTGAACAAATGGTCCCTTTTCCCAAACATTTACCATCCTATTTGTGAACTAGTTTCTCCTATTTCCTATTTAAATCTATGCTTTTCCAGCTTGTTTTTCTAGTTATTTGTGGAAACGTATTTTGACAGTTTAATGATACGCTTCCATTCTATTGTTGCCATTCATCATTTCGATTGGGATATCTAAATGAACAAAATTATCATAACTTAGCTGGTATTTATCATATCAAACCGAAACATAATCTTTAAACCAAACCTTTATTGCAATATAGAATAAATCATGGCAGGGTCATTATTTCAGATTTCATAAAAATTTTTTT
>JACEEZ010005209.1:27500-33084 GCA_016584305.1 Chionoecetes opilio | reverse complement strand
AACCGGTTACCTTGTCGGTTTTTCTGCTCATGCGTCTGTACCTTTCAATCTGTCGTCGATGTGGTGCCATACGACGCTTGTGATTTCCCACCAAAATACCGCTGTATGAAAAGTCAAAGCTTTCTACTATTGTATAAAACTCTAGCTTTCACCCAAGCTACCAATCAATTGCTCATGATCTGAAGCTTTTAACATGTTAGCCGATTTACCCAGTACTCATATACTCTAGTAATAGAGTCTTTGTGTCTGTCTATTATGCATTTAGTCTTCAGTTTTCTTCTGCGTGAATAAAACATTATAAGAATATGCACGAACAGAACGGCTCGTGACCTAGCTGTGTCGGTACCAATATTCCTGCTTTGTGGGTTGACGCAGGGAGGGATGCAAGCATGGAGGGATGCAAGCATGGAGCCCTTTATAGCTCCATGGATGCACGGGACACACTCCGCGACACACTGCCTCCGTATTTTTTTCTTTTTATCACAACTAAGGCAGCTCGCACACCGACGCAACCAATTGCATGAAACCAATTGTTTACGACGCCGTAACCAGTTGCATTGCGACTGACACATTGGTTTCTATAGAACCTCTCACATCGAGACTGAAACTGCGGTTGCTGATCACGAATGAACTGAACTGATCACCGCGCACCTGACTATGCTGGTCGTGTGGTGATCAGTTGCAGCCATAACCACACGGACAGTATATGAGTGTGTTTTGCAAGTCTCTTATAAGTGCTAGAATCTTATTATCATCAATATAAAATAATAATTATATTAATAATAATAACAATAATAATAATAATAATAATAATAATAATAATAATAATAATAATAATAATAATAATAATAATAATAGTATAAATAATAATAATAGTAATGAAAATTATAATAATGATAATAATGATAATAACAATAATAATAACAATAGCAGTAATAACTAGATGACTACGAGAGCGTATAGCAGCAGTAAGTGATGCCTGGGAAGGTCGGTACACAGAAGCAGGAATGGGATGGGGTGAGTAGGAGACAAACTCTGCGGTAAGGCCTTTCCACGGTTCACTTACACTGTAGATTTTTATGCTTTTTTTAGGCGACCAATCGTATGTGAACAGTTGCGCACGATCGGTTTCAAGAAACTGGTTACGTTGGTATGCTAGCTGCCTAACACGACCATTTGACAACAGCGTCGTACATTGGATAAGTTTCATACAACAACGAGTTTTAGCAACGTTATTTGCAATGACTGTGTCAAGGCCTCCTGGGATGAACTCCAGGCTACTATGAACCACAATTGGCGCCAATTATTTGTAGGGAAGCTCATGTAATTATTTTTAGGTTTGTGATGATTCAATGCATTGCTGGAAAAGCATTCTTCACCCTGTATTCTGAGTGTCTGGGATCGTTATGACACGGCGCTGGGATTATTATAAAGAAGAAATGTTTGTGATTTAGTTTTACGAATCATTACTCATAAAATAATATACAGAATAACCTCAGGCTTTGTTCAATACAATAAGGTCGATGGTTGCTTATAATACCATTACATTATGTACCTTGGTATGAACTGTGCATGAAGCGAGGCACGAGGCAGACAATGTTTCAAGCCAAGCCCCCTCCTCTTCCTCCTCTTCCAAAACACATTACCTCATCACATCCCTCCATTAGCTGTAAGTTTATTTTGTTTAATTTTATTTAACAGTTTCTTTATTATAATTTGATGTGTATATCTTAATCAATTTAGCTGTTGAAAATTTATCCTGTCGTTTAGCTTTTTATAAAAATGTTATAAGCAGCGCTATGGAATTATCATTCAGTACAAATGTTGCGGTGCTAAAGCAATCACGAATCATCATCTATAATAATATAAGCGAAAGTGTGTGTGTGTGTGTGTGTGTGTGTGTCCGCGATAGGTACCGCCCCCCGTACCCCAATCCCATCATATGTCACAGTTTTGGAACCAGCTCGACCAGGGGCAACTATTAAGCCCACTTATGAGATGATCCGATCACCTTTTTTTTTTTTTTTTTTAGCAGTATTAGCGAGAATGGTGAAAAAAAAATGTGGGTTGCGAGAATTGAGGAAACCTTGATGTAGGGTGATGGGTAATGGGTGAGTGAATGGGTGGGGTGATGGGTAATGGGTGTGGGGTGATGGGTGAGTGTATGGATGGGGGGTAATGGGTGATGGGTGAGGGAATAGGTGGGGGGTGATGGGTAATGGGTGAGTGAATGGGTGTGTGGTGATGGGTAATGGGTGAGTGAATGGGTGGGGGGTGATGGGTAATGGGTGAGTGAATGGGTGGGGGGTGATGGGTAATGGGTGAGTGAATGGGTGGGGAGTGATGGGTAAGGCGTTAATACATACATTTCTACATCCATGATTTCAGGAAAGTTAGAAGGGGCTATCTGGAGAGTCTGGTGTTTGGTGGGCCGAAGGCCCACCAAACACACTCTCCAGAAAGCTATGTTTGGTGGGCCGAGGGCCCACCAATAGCCCTCCGCAGGAGCTAGTCAAAAAGTCCGCCCGGGGGGCGGCTTTGCGGCTAGTCATTCATGTAATCAGCCACATTGTTGCCAGAATTGTCACGATGCTTTTTGCGTTCAAATCTATCTCGTAGTAAAAAGTATAGTACGTATGTCAGTATATAAGTATATATGCCACTCTAACGATTTATTTTACTTTTTGAAGGCTGTCATCTCGGGATAAGTCGCGGAACTTGAAAAGGTAAAGGTTTTGATTTGAAAGATACTTACGTGGCGCCGCAACAGTGACCGAAATATAACAAGAGGGCAGACAAATTGTCATAAAGTAGTTAGCGTCCTGGAGAAGATTTTTTTTCTTTCTCTAAACAATTACTGATTCCATACTATGAGAGAGAGAGAGAGAGAGAGAGAGAGAGACGAGAGAGAGAGAGAGAGAGAGAGAGAGAGAGAGAGAGAGAGAGAGAGAGAGAGAGAGAGAGAGAGAGAGAGAGAGAGGAGAGAGAGAGAGAGAGAGGAGAGAGAGAGAGAGAGAGAGATGAGAGAAGAGAGAGAGAGAGAGAGAGAGAGAGAGAGAGAGGAGAGAGAGAGAGAGAGAGAGAGAGGAGAGAGAGAGAAGAGAGGAGAGAGAGAGAGAGAGAGAGAGAGAGAGAGAGAGAGAGAGAGAGAGAGAGAGAGAGAGAGAGAGAGAGACGAGAGAGAGAGAGAGAGAGAGAGAGAGAGAGAGAGAGAAGAGAGGAGAAGAGAGAGAGAGAAGAGAGAGAGAGAGAGAGAGAGAGAGGAGAGAGAGAGAGAGAGAGAGAGAGGAGAGAAGAGAGAGAGAGAGAGAAGAGAGAGAGAAGAGAGAGAGAGAGAGAGAGAGAGAGAGGAGAGAGAGGAGAGAGAGAGAGAGAGAGAGGAAGAGAGAGGAGAGAGAGAGAGAGAGAGAGACGAGAGAGAGGATGAGAGAGAGAGAGAGAGAGAGAGAGAGCACTCCATAACAATAGAATAAGTGGTAGGGGTGAAGCAGCCAGATACAAGCTAAAAGAAGCAATTGCCTACGCGGGTGTTAGGGTCTCAGTAACTCCTGGATAAAAGGATTAGGTGAGAGTGGAGTGTGGGACGCCAGGGGCTAGACGAGCAACAGCGGCGGCACATTCAGGGGGATTAGGAAGACTTCTACATTTGTATATCTCAGGGCGCGGCAGATTAACTCTCCTCCATTACATGCCTCGTGGGACACAAACTTAAAACGCTTCTTCACCTATAATTTTCTTCATAGGGAAATGCACAAGGGGTCGAAAGAAAAAGAAGTGTCTGCTTTGAGTCTGAAAACAGGAAGATAATAGAGGACATTTTCATAACCAAAAGTTAAAATAAGATGCTTATATGTCCAAATGATACGTAAGATATGAGTGACTGCTCGTCCTCTCATCCTATGTTTTTTACAAGAAGTGGGTACCGCAGAGAGGCAAACTCTTTCTGAAAATAATCGTTTAAAAACCTAAATGAGTTACGTTGCGAGTAACGGTTGCGGATTGGTTGACATATGTTGAAAAGTAATGTAATCTTTGTCATACTGATCGTAAGGTTACGTTTTCCTAAGGGAAATATACCGTAAAGTAGCTTGGTCTTCAAATCCGTCCCAGTTCATCACCCGCCGACCAGCAGTAATGTGGTGCTTTGTGGCAAAATTAATTAATCTGATGTGAAATTATTATGAAATTAAATTGGCTCCTTTTGTGTCGCAATCTGATTCGATTTGATATCAAACTTGACAGGCGCGTACTCTTGGAGGAAAAACAATGCGTGAGAAAATATTACATGAGATATTTTTTCCCTGTTGTAGTAAAAAAAAGTATATATTTAAAGTTTAGGGTACACTAGGCCCATGATAAGTATGGTAAAGGTCTGAGCATAGATAACAGTAGAACTGTTATCTATGGTCTGAGTAATTCGAAACACTTGTGGGTAGTTCTGTAAAAGTTATATATTGATACGTAATTATATATTCATTGGAAGCGTGTATCAACAGATCCAAAGGGCAAATGCCATAAGGTCAAAGACCAACAACGCACATCTACCTGTACCTACATATAATTATTAAAAAAATAATGTAGCGTGTCAGCCAAGCTTATGGATGAAATTGATTGAGGAGTTTGCCTGCTTAAACAGAGCCAGCAACATAGCCGAACACCGAAGCTGCTAACAAATATTAACAAAGATTCATAAGTTTGCTCAGCAGTTCTTTGCAGAGTAGAGGTAACAAGATAAAGATGGGGGTATACGCTATGCTGCGCGTAGCCTCGGTGCTCATCTCCGTCGCATTAACCACAGGCTCAAAGCCTGTGGTGGGTGACAATTCGTTACCCCGGGAGCATATTCCCCATGTGTTCGCCCTTTTCGGCAGGGTGGCGGCCCTCTACGCGTGGCTGTAGCTCCGAAACTAACCACAGGATTTTCTTGAAAATAACCTCATTGTGATTCCCACACAAAGTTACCAACGATATAGTGTACCTAAACCTAACCTAACCTAACCTAACCTAATCTAACGTTAACCTAACCTAATCTAACCTAGCGGCCTGCCGAAAAGGGCGAACGCATGGAGAATATGCACCCCGGGACACAGGGCTATATTGACATCCGGGTTACGACAGTTACTTTCCCCAGGTTTCCTTAGCTACCCTTTTATCGACCAACCCTGGAAGGAAGGATGAACAACTGTTTGGGCCGTGGCCCGGGATCGAACCAGGACCCGTAGATTCGTTGCTTGGCGCGCTATAGCTTTTACACCGCGGAGACGACAGGTATAGAACAAGGACAGGTAGTAATTGATTACAGAAACGAAAGTTTGACATGACAGGGTATACGAATACAGAAATACATTTATTTGAAAAGAATGATGGATATGATGATTGTTATGTTATAAACAACAGCAGCAAAATGTCGTTACCTTTCTTAAAGTTGTGTTGACTTAGTTTTTTTTAAGCTTATAGTGGCATTCAACTATGTTAATATTAAATTTACGCTAAAAGCGAGACTGACGGGCTCAAAACTAGTACTCTTTACAGGTTGCAACTTATGAAAAATATTTGGAGTAAGATTTCACCCAAACTATACTGT
>JACEEZ010005209.1:0-25000 GCA_016584305.1 Chionoecetes opilio | reverse complement strand
TGAAGAAGAGAGGGATTAATGAAAAAAAGCCAGTGATGCGACATTACAATTTTCTTTATATAGCAGTACACTCTCTTTCTCTCTCTCTTCTCTATCTTTGTTTCTCTCTCTCTCTCTCTCCCTCTCTCTCTCTCTCTCTCTCTCTCTCTCTCTCTCTCTCTCTCTCTCTCTCTCTCTCTCTCTCTCTCTCTCTCTCTCTCTCTCTCTCTCTCTCGGTCTGTTCTGTATCCTGAGGAAACCTAATTCAACACACACTGGCGCCGATCTTCTCTTATCTCCTCATCCTCCTTTCTCCCCGTCACCCCCAAAGGTCAAAAGAGAAGTCATATGTGTGTGTACTATTGTCGTGTACGGTTTGTATGTGCGTGCTAAAGCAAAGGAAGACAAGGAATGACTAGAATATTTGCGTAATCGTTGTTATTTGGAAGTTGGTTGACAGTGTGTGTGTGTGTGTGTGTGTGTGTGTGTGTGTATTCATCTAGTTGTTTTCATCTAGTTGTATTTTACAGGGCCAGAGCGACGCTCGTATGGTCCCGTCTCCACATCAACATTTTTATCATTCATCCTTAGTGCTTTGTGTAGGCCGAAGCCAGCACCCCGGGAGGGGGGTCACAAACCCCCGGCTAACACCCGGTACCCATTCACTGCTGGGTGGACAGGGGCTCGGGTTTTAAGAAAGACCACCCATCTATCTTCGCTCCGCCCGGGGATCGAACCCGGGTCTTCTCGGCTGTGAGCCGAGCGTGGTAACCACTACACTACGGAGTACTGTGTGTGTATGTGTGTGTGTGTGTGTGTGTGTGTGTGTGTGTGTTCGTGTGTGTGTGTGTGTGTGTATCTGTGTGTGTGTCAATATAAGCATGTACAAAATTAGATAATCTTCTAAAAAGCCTCTATTTCCCCTGTATACCATATTATCCTCCCCACATCACCCTTTCCCTATACAACTCTCCCCGTAACAAATTATAGCAAAGGGTCCACCAACCCATGCAGCTGACCCCGCCGGTCCAACCCACACTCTTAGGCAGTCACACCCGGATTCCTTCGTTACCTAAGCTCTCCTAACTACAGGGTGCATCATAAACTTCTCCATACCCTACAACTTTTTGTTTTACGAGCATGTCTTGTGCACGACACTGACCTTGCAATCGTGCCACGCCCATCCACCGCCAACCTTTACGAGGGTGTGGCAGATGGTGACTCGTTACCATGAGGCACGACAATGGAGTTTTACGTGGATCAATTGTGGATGGGGGAATAGAAAGTTTAGAATTTTATGTTGTAATTAGGTGAGAGTGAGAGTAGTGGTGGTGTACCTGCAGGGAACGAGGGAGGGAATGAGGGACGGGCGGGACGTGAGGATGAGTGCACTAGACGCCTGGGGGAGGAAGTAGTCTAAATATAGCAGCGTTTTTTTTCTTTGTTGTTGGAAGTGACAGAAGGGGGAGGCAGGACGTGAGGGAAGTTGCAAAGGGGGAAGGATGGAGGAAAGGGAAGGTGCTTGAGGAAACGACGAGAGAGAGAGAGAGAGAGAGAGAGAGAGAGAGAGAGAGAGAGAGAGAGAGAGAGAGAGAGAGAGAGAGAGAGACGTACAGGTAAACACACGAACGGAATTATAGGTTGTTGGGATAGATGGGTTTTGAGTTCACGTGGACAAATGGATGAGAGCGTCGAGGTGCTGATATAATTAGATAAAGTATTTGAAAGATGTCGTATGGGGGAAAGAACCAGACGTCATTACTGTTAACACAACTTTCGAGGACTTGACAGAAAACTATTTGCCATTCACTTGTCGAACTTGTTTAGGTGTCGACAGATGATAATGTTGTTGTTGAGGACTGACAATTTAGAGATAAGAGTTTGAGTAAGTTTGCGAGTCAACGACAACGCTCGGAGGGAGACACGAAAGATAAAGAAAGGTAGAGAAAAGGAAGCGGTAATTTGAGGAACAAGTGAGTTGGGAGCAAAATTTGTGATAGCTATTGTGTAGATAATATACTATAACGAACTATAGAAAAGGAATCCCATAGTTTTTTTTTTCTTCAAGCTCAAAATACTACTTTATTTCACCTCAAACGCCTTGCCTGTCGTTTCCCGGATAACTCTTGAAAATTGAACACTTTAACGTAGGGTATAATTATACAAAAGACTTTTATGCCGTTGCAACATTGACACATGTATGTAGCACTTTGTAGCAGTAGCAGTTGTGTGTGTATGTAGAACAGGCGCTACATCGCAGATCAGGCAAACACTGTTGTGTGGAAAGCCTCTCGCATGTCAGTTTCAAGGGCTGTCGTGATTCAATGCAATCCTCGCCGTGATGCAAAACGGATAAAATCTTTTAGCAAACTATGTGGTTGTACATCTCGATAGCCTCTTATTTCTGATTGTTATCGGAGAGAGAGAGAGAGAGAGAGAGAGAGAGAGAGAGAGAGAGAGAGAGAGAGAGAGAGAGAGAGAGAGAGAGAGAGAGAGAGAGAGAGAGAGAGAGAGAGAGAGAGAAGCAATTGGTCAGGATCGGAATCTTATGCCACATCATCGTTATTCATGCAGGGCTTTTAAATTCAAACACTTGCTCGTCCCTTTTGTTTCCTTTGTCTGCTTTAGGTATTGACGAACTGTGATCGTTGTTCCGTTTCCTTTGGAGTGAGTGCAGACGCGGTTCACCCAAGAATGCCAAAGCAGGGAAACGCAACAATAACAACTCAACACGAAAATTTGTTCGTGATCCCTTTTCTTTTACTTGAACGTAAACCAAAAAATTATCTATATAGTTACAGGAGAGCAGCGATTTCAACACCTCACGAGAAGAATAAATGATTAAGCAGTCCACACACTCTCTTTATCTTCGTTTCAATAGCAAGAAGAGGAATAGCGACGAGGAAAACTTCAGCTATAATCGCTCGGCTTTTATTTATTTATTATCTTCCCCCCACGTGGCGGCTGTTGCTGTGGGCGGCGGTCCCATCGCGAGAAACACGAGCAGGCAGAGGGGGAGACTCACACCTCGTCTGAAACTACTACTTGGCATCCTGATAGTGACTCATTTTCATAGGATGGTAACTTTTGTCCTGCGAATTATGTCCTCGCCACTAACGCTGGCCAATGGAGTCACATGGCGGCAAAAACCAACCAATGAAAACTATTCCCTCCAGCACCAGCCAATGACAGATGTTCCCGCGATGTCTGGTGCAAACTCGCACACGTCATTGTCTTCACCTTGTTTTTCAATTTACAGTCAGCTAGTACATTCACATCGATCGTTTTTTGTAATCCTTTTGTTTACATGGGTCCGGTGAGATGACGGCACCGGTGTATGGGGTGTAGGCAAGGGAGGCGTGGCAGGCAACGTGGCGGGGAGTGATTGAGCGAGCGACGAGCGTGTTGGCGTGGCGGGTTCATCCGTCGACGAGACGTTGACCTTGACGAGGTAACGCCCGACCGGCTTTGGGGTGAATCAACTCGGATGCCAGTGTGGGGGAGATCTTCACTTTAGTCCCCTTATGAACGTGAAAATTTATAGCGAACGAATATATTCGGGTAGCAGTAACAACAGCAGCACCTCCGTTCCCCTCGCCAGTACGCAACAAACCTCCATAGCAACCCCGTATTCTTTAAGGGGAAATTTATGTTACCCACTTTAGCAAAGCTCGAGGGTTCGCTGGAGCTTGTCCGGTGGTTTGACCTTGAGGTATACGGATCTGTGTACCTTTTTACTCCAGCGTCTCTTAGGCTTCCTTTCCATACCATCGCCTTGCTTCCAGGACAAGAAGTGACGCGGAACTAAAAAAAAAAAAAGGAAAATCATCACCCACCTTGGTTTTCCCGAATGATGTATTATAAAAATTCGCCCGATGGACTTCTTATAAGTAAGGTGGAGGAGGGTTGTCCCAAAACCTTGGGCTGTCCTGCGTGCCTCCGTCCCGCCCCCTTCTGGTACGTGCGTGCGCAGCTCAGGAAGGGGATCGTACCCCGATTGGACTCACGCACTTTCGCCTCAGGCGGCTCAGGCCCCCAGAAGAATGAACCCGCATTGAAGTTCATGCAGTAACAGCGCCCCTCCTCCTGACCCCTCCCTTTCTCCTCGACATGATCTGCCTGTCATGCATGCACTTGTGGGACCGAACGAGGTACACTTACCCCCACATATCTCCTGCAACATGCATTTGTACACAGGGAGAGTGTGGGGAAGAAACACGTGTGTGTGGGAAGCTAGGGGGAGAGAAACATGCGTAAGGATAGGGTATAGAGGGCAAACAAGGGGTCAAATAATTTACATGGTTATTGACTCTGTTGTTTAGGGACAAAATCCTGCATGTCTTAGCTTGCGAAGACTAGGCGATGAATTATTGGATGCAGTTCGTGTACGTCTCCCACACCATCCTGTCCTCATACAATACTTTGGCTCTCGATAACATTGGCAGACCGATCAAATTCTCCTGGGACTCTTGCGGCGTGCTGGAAAGGACTGCGGATACACAAGTGATCCCCGACGGCGCTCACTTCAACCCTCCCTACGCTAAACCCAAACACGCGACGTCCTCCCACAGACGCGTGGAGGGGGGACATGGGGGAGGGAGGAAAGGGCTGGGTACAAACCGGTAATATTTACGCTGCCGGACCACGTGACGCCGCGACCGAACCCCGCTACACGGAACGTCTGGCGGAGGGGAGCGACCTGGCAACAGCGGTAAGCGCCATGTGTGCTGTCCCCGAGCACAACACTTCCGTCGCTCCCGCTGTCAGCCCCGTGCTGCACCGGGGTGAAGGGCCCATGACAACACTGCCGGACCCACATGCACAAACACACCACAGATGGTAAATAAGAATAGCTCGATTGTGATATGATGGTAGTAAACCGAGGCAAGGATGAGTACGAGGCCATGAAGAAGAGGCATGCACGAAGAGGCATTCTTGTCGTGGAGGCGTAGGTATGGGCGTGGATGGGGATTGGGGGTGTTGACGGCGGTGATTCACGGGCGCGCGAGGGTCAGTGACACCCCGCCAACCAGCCAGCCCAGCCAGAAGCCACGCGTCACGACCAGCAGGTGCTCTAGAATGACAGGGAGAGGGGGATGTATTAGTGAAGTCAATATCTTAAAAAAATCCTTTCTGGTTAGTATAGATATTCATTTAGTGCGTTTAATCCATCATTTTGTTATATGATGTATTAAAAGCGACTGTCTGATGAATAGCGTCCGTCACTCCCTCAGTTTCGTGTGCTAGTCTATCTGTCTGGCACTAGCCGATCTTCTGGTCCGTGGATCTACAAGAGAGATATAGAAAGAGATAATTTCACCAATCAAGCTCTATGAGGACTAACAATTAGCATCCAAAAAAAAATAAAACATTGCAATGTCATCGTTGCTTCCCTCCGCAGTGATACACTACATTGAGAAAGATAACGAAGTGTGATGAACATTCTTTCTACGGAATAAAAAAAGGAAAAAGGCAACAGACAACCACTTCGGAACTCAGGACGTTAACTTGTTCCATATGTGGTACAAAAAGTAAGGAAATTAGAATGGGAGAGAGCGAGAGGAGGAAACAAGGTACGGCGATACAGAGGAAAGAGATAAAAAAGAGAGAGTGAGAGATATGAGAGGAGAGAAAACGCATCGAAGGAAGGAGAGGATTCAGATGATATTGGGATAGAACAAGGAAGAGGAGGTGCTATTAGGAGAGGATATGAAGACTGAAGAAGGAAGGGGGTGGATACGAGATGAGTGAATGGGAAGGGGAGGATGCAGGAGAGACAGGAAGAAGAGGTCACGAGTGAGTGAATGGGATGGGAGGAGCCGGAAGGAGGGGCGGGGCAAGGATAGGAGCTACGCGAGGGAGAGAGGGAGGGAGAAGGATGGGTGCTGAAGCCCTGCGATCACACCAAACTAATAACACTACTTTTTATGTAGGGAGAATCAGTCGAAAATGGAAAATAACGAGTAGTGCAAGTTGTAGAATGAATAGTTATAATAATAATACATTTTTTTTATTCTCGCCCGAAGGCACACCTACAAAAAACAAAGCGATAAGAACAGGCCAAAGTTATGATTAGCTGGAACAGTAATGTCCCCGTTTCAGCATATGGTGTCCTAAATCACGAACCAAGACAGTCATACCAATAAAACTGCAAAGTCTACATTCTAGCGTGTTACATAATTATGCTCCGTCAACATACTTAGTACTCCTAGACGTCACGTGAACTAGAGTTGCATGAAACTCCATCAAGATAACGACGCTAAACATATTAAAGGAGTATTTCTGCGGCCACGTGTCGTGTGATCCTCAAGGCCAGTGGGTACGTCATGGTATGCTATGGCGCTGTTACGAAGTGTGCCTGGATGGTAAGGGAAGAAGGAGGAACAGGAAGGCGGGGAGGAACGCGATGGTTAAGGAGGGGACGACATGCAAAAGGAAGATTAAAGAACAGAGAATCGAGGGAGAGGACAAGTAGAGGGACGCATGAAAGGGGGATGACTTACAAGAGCAATAAGGAGAAACACCTGGGTAAAAGGGTAGGTGAAGCAGAGAACAGAGACGGCTGATTATATTATGACAAGGTTACGTAAGAGTGGAAGGGCGCCGCGTAACCAAGGTGACAGGGTTCGCCACCTGTAGGATGTGGAGAGACTGAGGAGCTGTGTTGCAATGCTACAGGACAAAGGACACGAGTGGACGGAAAGGACAAAATGAAAACAAAAATAAGTAGAGCAAATTGTCTTGAGAATAGAGTTTGTTCGGCACAATAGTTGAACAAATTGTGTAATGTAATATGCATGTGACGTTCATTTTATCTGTTGAAGGAGTTGTATGTATGTAGAGTGAAGTGGAGCACTGCAAGTTAATTTGGTCACGTGGAGTATTACGTATACTGTAAACGGTTGTGTAGGTTTTCATGTTATGTAACTTAGTTTCGGAACATATTTTTTTCTCCTGCATAAAGTAGTATGATTATTTTTTTATGATTTGTGCAGTATGAAATGTTGTAACACACACACACACACACACACACACACTCTTGTTGTTTCTCTTGTTTGTTTTGTTTAGAGGATAATGCCTCAGAGCCATAGTGATCTACCGCTGCTGCATATTAGTGTTGGCCGAAGCCACCACCCCGGGGGGGGGTTACAAACCCCCGGCTGGCACCCGGTACCCATTCACTGCTGGGTGGACAGGGGCTAGGGATTTAAGAAAGACCACCCATCTATCTTTCGCTCCGCCCGGGGATCGAACCCGGGACTTCTCGGTTGTAAGCCGAGCGTGCTAACCACTACACTACAGAGTCCCCCCCCCCCCACACACACACACAAACCATCAGTATCAACTGCGTAGATGACAACTTTTTTTTGCTTTTCTTTTTTAAATATGAGTCAAACTGGACCCAAAAGATCTGACACACAGGTTTTTACTTGTCGGCGGATTTTGAGCTAATACTTTCATCGTATTTCTCTATGAGTAAAGATCACGATGGTATACGTGGTAGGACTGCATTGGTCCACGGGGGATTGTGTGATTTGCATGGAATGATCAAGGGACGTCTGCACCTTACATATGCATTTTGTACCTTTATAACGTTATGTCTGAAACTCTACTGTGTTACGAGTATGCAAGTAACACCATTTTGCCCTCTGTTCAGCATATACTTTTTTCTTCTCTTCCATAAACCAAGCTACTTTGAATACCATGACACTTTTCACTTCGCTTTTGTCCCTTGCCAGACCACACAGCCGGGCAAGGCAGGACCGTGCAAAGGAAACAAGTGAAGGGTGAAGCGCCGTCAGGAAATAAGGTTCTAAGAAAAAAACACAAAGAAAGGAAGACGCTGGGCACCTGGTTTGAGATGTAGCGAAGACTTATATACATCGAAGCCACAGAAATTTCAAATAATGATGTGGTGCAGATGTTTTTTCTTTAACCCCTTGAGACCCAGAACGTAATTTCCTTTGTAATTTGGGTACCATTAGACGATTTTTAGTGAATATAAGGATTGCTTTTATAGATATAACCTGTTTAGTATCCTTGTCGACTTGCTAATTTGGTATATTCAGTTACATTTCGTAATTTTATGGCTCGTCAAGATAAATTTTTTTATAGCAAAGGAAAGATCTGGGCGTGAAGGGGTTAATGATTAGGTGACCGGCCAATACTTCATAAAATATAATAAAAGCCCACTCAGTTGCCCTTCTTTTAAAGTACAGAGTGAACGAATACTTAGCAGGAGAAATAATACACATATGATGTAAAGTAATTTTGCGCTTTGAAGAGATACAGTCTGTTTGCTGTGATTACGGGACTAAATATATGTGTATCACTATTCGTGTCGGGTGGAATTTGAAACCATAACACATGTATACGTGATGAAGCCGCTGAATGTCAAAGGACGACCGCGACGCTGTTTGCAAATGAAGTGGTAATGACAAGGGAGAGAGAAAACACCCCCGTGGTTGTCAAATTAGCCTGTATTCGTAATTACATTTCCAGTAAAACCATCTCGTTCTCTCTTCCCTCACATTCCGTGCCATACAGTGTTTAAGCTTATATTACTTACCTATTTTATCTTTATTATTATTAGTCTCCTAAACATATTCTGAACCCATTTTGTATGAGACGTTACCAGAGTTCCGCCATTCGCCTGTAACTGCCCAATTAGTAGCATTGATACATGCTACTTAATTCATGCCTCGGTATAGCAGCAACCGAGACAGTGGTTGGCAAAAAGTGTTTATTTCATTATTCCACTTTAACTTTGCATCAGCCGGCGACCCCAACGAGATACTTAATACAATCGATCGTGTCAATGTAGAAATGTAGTAGTCAATGGACCTTAACTTATTATTATGTATAGATAAGCTGAAAGAAACGTCTAGCAACACAAAATTCTGACTGACTGAATGCCATCTGTATATAAAAAAAAAGTATAGACTGAAAAAACTGACTCACTGACTCGATGAAAATAGGTAATTACGCGCCTCTTAGAACAGGTTTTGTGTTAATTACATGCTTGGTTGCCGTAAGGATAACTTTGACTCGACGTAATGGGCAAACAACATGTCTATGCAGGAAAAACAGGTGCTGAAGCAGGATGTATGAAACTGTTTGT
This sequence comes from Chionoecetes opilio, assembly GCA_016584305.1. Classification (NCBI taxonomy): domain Eukaryota; kingdom Metazoa; phylum Arthropoda; class Malacostraca; order Decapoda; family Majidae; genus Chionoecetes; species Chionoecetes opilio. The sequence goes on along the minus strand of JACEEZ010005209.1, from coordinate 15,900 downwards.
CGCTCAATTCTTAGAAAAAACAACAACTATCTTTTCCTGCTATGGCATTTATTGACAAACTCCCACTTTCATGTTGGTGTACTGGTATCGCACCTGTACTAAATGTTTGTACTGAGGATAACCAAAGCCGAGGTTGCAGGGTACGTACATGCACTGAGGCTATAGCTACAGGGTACATACGCCACCTCAGAGCCGAGCGCCCCTGGTGGTGACAGCCTTAAACACCCCATTGATTATGAACAACAAGAGTTAAAAGGCCCATAGACGAGTATAAATCCGCGAGGGCTTAAATGCTACACAGCACCAGTATTTTCATCTCAGCTTGGATAAAAAAAATATTACTGCTGCCATCGTTGTGAGAGGGCGTAGATGTAAAAGCTACCTCCAACCGCACGGTGTCGCGTCGATCGCACGCGCACCACAGTGCACCCCAGAGTGAGGTATCTTGTTGTAGAGGGTCTTCGCTACTACTACAAACACAACTGCTTCTAATACTACTAAAACAAACACTACTATTACTACTACTACAACTACGTACAACTATTACTATTACTATCACAACTACTACTACAAACACAACTACTTCTAATACTACTAAAACAAACACTACTATTACTACTACTACAACTACGTACAACTATTACTATTACTATCACAACTACTACTACTACTACCACCATCACCCATAGTAATCACCGGTATAAAGAAAAACCTTTTCAATCACTGCCAGTTTAATTAAACTCAACTTGTTATGTAAGCAGTAGTAGTCTTAATTCTGCGCCATGCCGTAGTACCTTATGTAACATTACTAGTGTGTGTTTGTTGTTGTTTTTTACTGTTATTATCCTCTCGAATATTGGATATCTCGAATGAATAACTTCAAGGGATTTGCTTTCCCTGGGGCAACTTAGAATTATACCCGAGTTGAAGCTATTTGGTATACTACAACAAAAAGTATTATGTATTACGGATTCATGCTAGCGCTTTTTTTTTTCTCTCTCTCTCTCTCTCTCTCTCTCTCTCTCTCTCTCTCTCTCTCTCTCTCTCTCTCTCTCTCTCTTCTCTCTCTCTCTCTCTCTCTCTCTCTCTCTCTCTCTCTCTCTCTCTCTCTCTCTCTCTCTCTCTCTCTCTCTCTCTCTCTCTCTCTCTCTCTCTCTCTCTCTCTCTCTCTCTCTCTCTCTCTCTCTCTCTCTCTCTCTCTCTCTCTCTCTCTCTCTCTCTCTCTCTCTCTCTCCTCTCTCTCTCTCTCTCTCTCTCTCTCTCTCTCTCTCTCTCTCTCTCTCTCTCTCTCTCTCTCTCTCTCTTCTCTCTCTCTCTCTCTCTCTCTCTCTCTCTCTATATATATATATATATATATATATATATATATATATATATACTCGCCCAAGGCTGCCTCTGTTGTAATCCCTCAGCGTGTCCTTAAGATTTTTGTAGGGCTTCGTCAGTGCCATCTTACACGTGAAATGTTTATTGCCTCAGCTGTTTTCCTCAGGGTCGTGGCAGAAGGAAGATTACGTGAATAACTAATGGTGGCTGTGTTTATGTAGATCTACTGTGAGTTGTAATCGCGTGGTTGTGTCTCCTCGCACAGGACAGACTCATCCATACATTTACTGTATATAGGCTTTTTATAGGGGTATGAAGTGTGCCTTTCCTGTGTTGAGATTACATATATTCTGGCTTTATAATTTAATTTGCTGTACTGTTGTTGCTGCTACTACTACTGCCACACCACTACTGTGAATTACTATGCTTCGACGTATTGTAACGTAAAATGCGACTTTTGATAGTCCTGTCATTATTCCGCCTTCTACGAGTACACAACCACTACTGTATACCACTATAATTTCTGACACTACTACTACTATACTATTACTACTGTTACTTCTACTGTAATACTACTACTACTACTACTACTACTACTACTACTACTACTACTACTACTACTACTACTACTACTACTACTACTACTACTACTACTACTACTACTACTAATTTTCCTACTATAACTACCAAACCACTATATTACTACTACTACTACAGTACTACTACTTCTACTGTAATTCACTTGCGTCCACACATTCATATATATATATATATATATATATATATATATATATATATATATATATATATACACCTTTAAATCTCCAATTTTTTCACCTATCTACTCGACAAAACCTACCAGATAACTATCCTCTCTTCTTCAATGACACTCAACTATCTCCTTCTTCTACAATGAACATTCTTGGACTATCCTTTACTAAAAATCTGAACTGGAAATCTCACATCTCATCTCTTGCTAAAACAGCTTCTAAGAAGGTAGGTGTCCTGTGGCGTCTGCGTCCATTTTTTTCACCCTACCAGTTCTGTACAGGGGCCTTATCCACCCATGCATGGAGTATGTCTCACATGTTTAGGGGGGAGGGGATCCACTCATAAAGCTCTCCTAAACAGGGTTGAGTCAAAAGCTTTTCGTCTCATCAACTCCCTTCCTCTGACTGACTGTCTTCAATCTTTAAATCACCGCCGCAATGTTGCTTCTCTTGCTATCTTCTACCGTTATTTTAATTGGCACACCCTCTTTATTTTTATTCACTTATTGTCTTCTTTATAGGGACTGACAACTAAGCGGACTTTGTGTCACCTATTTTTGTTGTGCCCTTGGCCAGTCCTTTGTGATGTAAAAAAAAAAAAAAAAAAAAAAAAAAAAAAAAAAAAAAAGTCTCCTCCCACCCAGGATGTTGAGTAGAACTGTACATCAGAGTCACTGCGAATCATCTGTCGGCAATTACACTGTCACGCTCTGTATCTTTGCATGCTGGGCTGCTTTCGTTCTTAATGACAGTTCTCGAAACATTAATTGAGGGTATATACAAGACTATTTGGCATGACAACTTTCCAAGTCCTTTCACTAGAGTCACTGTTCGAGGGACGCAGGATTGTTGCACATTTTTCGTTGCTTGAAATACTAAAGTGCAAAGTAATAATGGTTGTCGCTGGAAGGGCATTTCATGGATTAGAGGGAATTATGGACTTACTCAACACTCAAACACGAGTACCCGGACGTAACGATCATTACGTCCTTTCTTCTTTGATCTTTGAGAAATAACGAACACTAAAATCTATATCTTTTTTCCTCATTTGGGGGAAGTAGTGTTTAATTTGTCATGAGGTTGTTGGATTTGTGGGACTAATGACCAATGTTAAGAAGAGAATTAACTCTCAATGGATGAACAGTGTCTTGGCTTGCGTTAGTTAGTATGACATGTTCATTAACCTATTCCTTCATGTCACTTGAATCTTGAACGACTACCTGTGAAGTCCTTGTACATAATTTTTGGCTGCATGAGTTTGGAAATCCATTCTTTTCATGAAGTTATATCTGTAAATGACAGCTCTGCGTGGAGTACACCTAAAGTACTCGTATGTCCACATACCTCTTCCATGGAACAAGTTAATCAATTCTACCGAGAGCTGTCCAGTGTAGGAAGGGCAACCAAGCTGAAGGTCTTGTAAGCGAGTGACAGACTCAAGAATGGAATCTAGTTGGGCAAAGAAATGCTCTTCGCGACGTATGCATTTTATTATGAACCATTTAATGAGTTTCAATGGTGAGACGGTGGATCAACGGGTATAGAGCGACCATATGGAGCACCGCCGCTGAAGATAATGGACACTGAGGTGCTCCTCCGACAGGTGTCTGCTGTCTGATCCATACACACACATTGACTTGTGAGATAGGGTCTTTGTCTTGTCCTGACAGCGTGAGGAACCCGGAGACCACTCATAAGGATGAAAGGATAGAGATGAAACGCTGCAATTGACATCACGACGGCACAAGGATGAGAGCAGACATTGTACTCCCTCGGAATATATGGAAGCATTAGAACCTCACAAATTAGAAGTGACAGAGGGAGAAAGCGAAGGTAACAGGAACGGCGGGCGTAAGGGATAAGAGAAGGGGACTGCGAAGGAGTAGGAAAGACAGGGAGAGGATGAAAAGAAAAAGAGTAATAAAGGAGAGGGAGAGATTAAATGGATGGATAGGGTAGAAGAGGAAGACAGGTAGAGGGATCTTGGTAGTAAACATACATAATTTAGACTTTAGAAGTTCCAGGGAGAGGTAATACGGCATCTGGTTAATGAGAGAAAGGCAAGGAGTGGGAGAGGAGGGAGGTGTTCTTAATAGACTGACTAGACGGAGGAAACAAAGAGGGAAAAGTAGCATTATGGGGAGAGAATCGTGTTTCATTAAGGGTTCACCCGTGTAATAGTAGTAGTAGTAACAGTGCACGTAGAAGTAATGGTAGTAGTGGCAGTAGTAGTAGTAGCCGTAATAGTTGCAGAACTCGCAATATTTTCTTACATCGACAATCCATTTTGCGCTCTTGAAATTGGTGCTCAAAGTGACCTGTGAAATTAATTATACACGCAAGTGTTCATAGTCACGTAGGTACAAATACAGTAGGCACGTTAAGATAAATTCAAAACCAAAGAAGCTTAATACATCTTTCGCGCGTGCGCACACACACACACACACACACACACACACACACACACACACACACACACACACACACACACACACACACACACACACACACACACACACACACACACGTATTAGTAATCATGTATAGAGTAAAGTAGAGTTAGGTAAAGAAGTTTGGCAAGCAATCACTGATGATGTTGAGGGAGAGAGCTGTGTAAGGAGAGACATAATTGAGACTTTGAAGTAAGGTAACTCTATTTCGATAGTTAACTCCCTCGAGGGTACTGCACGAAGCTGGTTGCCTAAGACTGTTGTTGTTGTTGTTGGGGACAAACATGTCACTCACGGCCAATCACGTGTTTCTTACCGGGAGAGAATAACCCCTTTCGGTAATCAAGTTTGTGCAGCACCTCTGGAAGTGTGACGTGCTTCCCTTTGAGGATGAGTGACACTCCTTAAGATCAAAGGATTAGGCCAGAGGTCGGCAACCCAGAATTCGAGAAGAGCCAGTTTCTTCAAACTTGGCAAAAGAACAGTGCTGATGGAGCCGCAGTATAAATTCTGAATGAAAATTACGAAACAATAAAATGTTCCTCATCCATAAGGTAAATTGGTACTTTCAACCAGTAATTGAGTACGAGGTCAAAAGTACGCTTTTCCCATGTATTTTGATGGGTTAAGAATAATGATTCCCATTAAAAATCGTCGGAAATGCCTCATTTTGCAGTTATCCACCCCCTCCATAACAAACCTGGGGACCTGTCGGGAACGCAGGGTTTTAGGCGGGGAAAGTGGAAAAGAGTTTTCTATAATAATATAAGCGAAAGTGTGTCTGTCTGTCTGTGTGTGTGTGTGTGTGTGTGTGTGTGTGGTATACGTTCCGCCCCCCGTGGCACAATCCCCTCATATGGCACAGTTTTGGAACCGGGTCGAGCAGGGGAAGGTTTTAAGCCCACTTATAGGATGATCCGATCACTTTTTTTTTTTTTTTTTAGCAGCCTATTAGCGAGAATTGTGAAAAAAAAGTGGGTTGCGAGAATTGAGGAAACCTTGATGTAGGGTGATGGGTAATGGGTGAGTGAATGGGTGGGGTGATGGGTAATGGGTGTGGGGTGATGGGTGAGTGAATGGGTGGGGGTGATGGGTTGGAGGTGATGGGTGATGGGTGAGGGAATAGGTGGGGGGTGATGGGTAATGGGTGAGTGAATGGGTGTGTGGTGATGGGTAATGGGTGAGTGAATGGGTGGGGGGTGATGGGTAATGGGTGAGTGAATGGGTTGGGGTTGATGTGAATGGGTTGGCGTTAATACATACATTTCTACATCCATGAAGTTAGAAGGGGCTATCTGGAGAATCTGTGTTTGGTGGGCCGAAGGCCCACCAATAGCCCTCCGCAGGAGCTAGCCAAAAAGTCCTCCCGGAGGGCGGCTTTGCGGCTAGTATTCTATAATACTGATAGTACGTATATTATGTGGATGACGTAAAATATATGTGGTAAGCACTATATAACATTTATGGGAATTACTAACCTATTCCTGGAAATATCTCAAGTTAAATCTTTAACTACAACGGTAAAACTGCAGTTGGATACAATACATGAATATTGGTTACGTAACCTGACATAACTGGGGAGCTGTGCCCCCCAAGAACCCTCGCTAGTTCGCTAACCTAACCTGGACGTTGGTTGAGTAGCCTAACCTAAAGCAGGGATAAAGGGGGTTAACTGCAAAATTAATGCATTTCCGACGATTCTGAATGTGACCATCATTCTTAACACATCAAAATACATTGGAAAAAAGTACTTTTAACCTCGTACTCAATTACTGGTTGGAATTAAGTACCAAAATACCCTCCATAACACCATATGGGAGTTAAATATACCCACAGATATGATAATATACACCTTAATAATAATTATAATGATAATAATATTAATAGGTACAAAAATTCATCTCAATATTTCACTAGAGACCTAGGACCTAGGTCATATACATTATTGTACTGCGGCTATCTACGCCAGAATTTTAGCTCCTTTTTTTAACGATAAATTGGACATTTTTAAGTAGCTGGCAGGAGCCGTACATGTCTCTTGAAAGAGCCGCATGCGGCTCTGGAGCCGCAGGTTGCCGACCGCTGGATTAGGCGATCAGTACCAATCCCTTAGGAAGAGGATCTTTTTCTACGTGTGAAAATTATTCTTTATAAAGTAGTAGTAACAGCAGTAGTAGTAATTGTGATGATAGCAGTAAATGTAGGTGTAGTTGTTGTAGTAGTAATAATAATAGTCTGTTAGTTATATGAGTAGATTAAAATATTTGCTGAATAAAAAAATGGCATTAATTATGATTGGCCAGGTTGGAGTCAATGAACTGTTATGATAGATTTTTCCTCAGCAAAACACAACTTCTAAAATATGATCAAGTGTTGCTCTTCTTTACAACACAAAATATTCATATTGCTATAATCATCATTATCAATATATTTACCATTGTTCACATTTCTGTAATCATTTGCATTAACTGTATCTCTATTACTGTTATTTTTGTTGTGAAGATAGTATCATTATTATTGTTATCATTATCATCATTATCACCAGTATTGTTATTATTGTTATTACTATTATTGGCATTATTATTATCATCACTGTTGTTATCATTAGTGCCTGGTAGTATAAGTAGTAGTGGTACTAGTGATAGTGGTAACGGTTGTGGTGGTAGTTATCAACGGCATAAACCAGGAATATTGTTATGCTAGCCATCATGTTTCTCTATTACCATATTCATAATTAGGATAAAATGAAAAAGAAAAAGATTGGAAGTAATTATTCTTAGCGAGGTTTAGGGGGTCAATAACCTACCTGAGTTATGAGATGTAAAAATACTCTTCATTATAACGCGGCTCCATGTTGCATGAGGTCGTAAAAAATTGTAGTAGTGGCAGTAGTAGCAGTATTAGTATTAGTAGTAACAGTAGTAGAAGTAGTAGTAATAGTACATATTACCAGTAGTAGAAGTAGTGGTAGTTATGCATATATTTAGTAGTAGTATAATACGTAGTAGTAGCAGTAGTAGTGGGGGAAGCAGTAGTAGTGGTAGTAGTAGTAGTAATGCTGGTGGTAGTAGCAGTAGTGATTGTAGTAGTGGTAGTAGTAGTAGCAGTAGTGGTTGTAGTAGTATAATAGTGCTAGTGGTAGTGGTTGTAGGAATAGTAGTAATAGTGTTAGTGGTGGTGGTGGTAGTTGCAGCACACATTACCAATAGTAGAAATAGTAGTAGTAGTAGTAGTAGTAGTAGTAGTAGTAGTAGTAGTAGTAGTAGTAGCAGTAATAAAAGTAGGGCGGTGGTGGTGGTGGTGGTGTAAGCTGTAATGGGAGCAGCAGGAGCAGCAGTGGCAAGAGTAATAGCCACGTACAAGTGCTTGTGGACCCTTCGGACCCATGTATTGAGGTTTGTATCGTGTTGCTGTCGTTGGTCAATGGTCAAAGTGCCACGGGGTAGACCACGTCCCGTGTGATTCCAACCCTTTGTGTTCCGTGTGATTCCAACCCTTTGTGTTCCGTGTGATGCCAACTCTTTGTGTTCCGTGTGATTCCAACCCTATGTGTTCCGTGTGATTCCAACCCTATGTGTTCCGTGTGATTCCAACCCTTTGTGTTCCGTGTGATTCCAACCCTATGTGTTCCGTGTGATTCCAACCCTATGTGTTCCGTGTGATTCCAACCCTATGTGTTCCGTGTGATTCCAACCCTTTGTGTTCCGTGTGATTCCAACCCTATGTGTTCCGTGTGATTCCAACCCTATGTGTTCCGTGTGATTCCAACCCTTTGTGTTCCGTGTGATTCCAACACACTCACACAGGCACAAAAACGTTAAAGTCCATGAGTCTATGGAGTTTGTGACATACGGCAAGACTTTACCGCAGAGTTTTTCCTGTAATTTAATCTCTGAAAAGTGTTTTTAGCCCAAAACCACCCTTCAAAATTATTCAATCGACATGGGACCGTCAAACGGAAGTCGCTTACCACCTACGATTTATTTGCGATTTTTGAGCCTACTCTCATCAAAATTGAATTTACAGTTTCGGCTACCCAAAACAGACACACAGACAGACAGACACACGGCTACTCCTATAGTATATTAGATATTGACAGTAAACGTAGCTGGCGTTACATACGATCCAATAATTACCAGGTTTTTTTAGTAATTATTAGCTTAACTTCCTCACCAAGTAATACGCACGTGTAGGTCGCAACACATGCTTCCTTACCAAAGTCATGCCCTCAATCGAGCCTCTCACCGACCTACAAACCAGTCTCATTATGATCTTAGTTAAGACGTGATTCATGCCTTATTACCTGACTTATTAATAAGCACACGATTCTTATGTAATTTCAGTGTTATGGATAATAGAAAAAAAAGCTACATATTATTGTTTTAATTTTCATTGGGTCAGTTAGCGGGTGAGGGGGTAAAGTTCCGAAGTTCGATGTCCTATGAGTAATGTTAAGATAGTTTTGTAAAAGTTACGTGTCTTGTGATTGACTTTGAATCTTTTGGCGCAGGACTTTAAAGCTGCAAAACCCAGTTTATGTCTTAGAATGAAAAGGGAGAGTAAGAGTGATTTAGTGAGTGAGTGATTGACTAACTACATAGAGTGCCTCCATTATTTTACATAGGTCAGAAATCATAGCTAGCATAGACAAAAAGTTCTATCATTGTTTAGTAACTGTAAGGTATCTTTTAGGGAGCGCTGGAATTTTCATATACGCGGTCACTGTTTTACTGTCGTCTATAATAATATAAGCGAAAGTGTGTCTGTGTGTGTGTCTGTGTGTCTGCTCTAGGTGCCACCCCCAATCCCATCATATGGCACATTTTTGGAACCAGGTCGACCAGAGGAAGGTTTTAAGCCCACTTATGAGATGATCCGATCACTTTTTTTTTCTTTTTTTAGCAGCCTATTAGCGAGAATTGTGAAAAAAAAGTGGGTTGCGAGAATTGAGGAAACCTTGATGTAGGGTGATGGGTAATGGGTGAGTGAATGGGTGGGGTGATGGGTAATGGGTGTGGGGTGATGGGTGAGTGAATGGGTGGGGGGTGATGGGTGATGGGTGAGGGAATAGATGGGGGGTGATGGGTAATGGGTGAGTGAATGGGTGTGTGGTGATGGGTAATGGGTGAGTGAATGGGTGGGGGGTGATGGGTAATGGGTGAGTGAATGGGTGGGGGGTGATGGGTAATGGGTGAGTGAAGGGTTGGGGGTGTGTGAATGGGTTGCGTTAATACATACTTTTCTAACCATGTTTTAGGAAAGCTAGAAGGGCTATCGGGGAGAGTCTTTTTTCGGGGGTCGAAGCCCACCAAACACAGGTGGTGGGCCGGCCCACCAATAGCCCTCCGCAGGAGCTAGCCAAAAAGTCCGCCCGGAGGGCGGCCTTGCGGCTAGTAATTAATATAATGGAAGCGGCAGGTTTCATATACTGTAGATGCATCAACGTTGATTAACACATATACACACACGTAACAACATATCACCCGATTGCCATCATTAGTTTTTCTCTGAATTCGTGAGTTTTCGTATTCAACTTTGGAGTCATGGAGTTTTTTCTTAAAATTCCAGTATATGAAGTATTTTTAGATGAAAATGCAAGAAGTCATAAAACATCCTAACAAGAAAAGCAATGGATGCTCGTCAATATCAACACTCGGCAGCTTTGGACACTGGTGATGGAGTGGACAAGTTACGTTCGCATTTATTATTGGTATCGCCTGACTGAAAGCCTAGACAGCGTGACGGATGATTTATTAGTCAGTTTATAACCTTTGATAAAATCCCAGCTGCGTTGGTAAATATTGTTACGACCGTGCCAGGACGACTCTGCCTCAAGATCGGAAGGAAGGGCCACGAGGGACGAGAGCAGACAGAGAGGAGAAAAGCATCGCGAGGAAAACAGACCCTCGGTGGGGACGGGCCATCCCAGGAGAGGGGAGTGCCCCCGGGGGGCTAAAGGGCGTCTATTGAAGGTAGGGACGACTTTTTTCTGTTGTGCGAGGGCCTAAAGGAGTTGTTGGAAAGTGTCGTTTGGGCGTGGTCAGGTGTGGGACTCGGGAATGATATAAGACGTAAACAGTGATACAGGCGGCCAGGAAAAAACCAAGGCTTCGACCAAGGAAGTATATAGAGATAAGAGAGTTCAAGGCCGAGGGTGAGGAAGGGGGTCAATCGATTTTTTTGGGAGATGGGCGGCGGGCGCGGGGGGCAGACAATGCTAGGGGAGGCCCAGCCCAAAGGCAAATTTTGGTAGAGAAGCCGTAAGAAGCGGCTTTTTAGGCTTCTGCGGTTTCTCTCGTTTTGGGCCCTCGCCAGAACGGCTGACGGGTGTTCGAGGCTCGCCCGCTCGGGTAACAGGAAAATTTGTAAAAAAACAGCCACACTGACGAAAGTGTCCCTACCGTCAATGAAACCCATTAATAAGTTCGATAACTGACTGACGAATGTGAATGGACAAAAACCAAAACCCTTTACATTAATGGTTTTTTTCTCCATAAACCCAAGGGAATTAAAGGGCAAGGTAAAGAGGCGGGCATACGGACATCTATGGGGCTGGCGGGTGATTTCCACATAGTGACTTATTTTTTATTAACGGAGCACCTGAGGGGGGCCAAGGGTCAGGTATAATGAGGGTTCATAACTCCCCATCATCCCCCGCCAGTGCCCGGGATTTTTCCGTTTGGGGGTTGGGCGATTTATTTTGTTGGAAGATGGGGGGGGTTTTTTTATTCTTGGCTAATTTTGGATAAATTTAATCTCTCTTCTCTCTCAGCTTAAAAATTTACGTATGGGTATATGGGACTAACAAATATTTTCTCAATTTATTTTTTAGTGTTTTAAAACTGCAAAATATGAGCAAAAAACAGCTATTGGGGGAGCTAGAAAGAAGGATCAGGGGACCCTATCAAAAAGATTTGAATGGTTAACAAAAAGCAGATTATTTATAAAAAAATTTTTGCGGTTTAAAAGGCGCAATGGGTTTTTCCGGGTGGATCTAGTTTCCATTGGGAAAAAACAGCCAGACAACAAGGCAGCTAAAAGACCTTTTATGTCCCAAGAGTCAGAACAGACGGTCCCAGACCCAACGTACAAAACCCTTTTAACTATGGAACAATTTGCCTTCAGCATCAAATTAGGAGTCTACATTTTTAAGTCTTGCCTTAAAATTTATTTAATTGCCCCTAAGGAACTATAATTGTTTCCCCAAAAAATAGCAGTTGATATGTTGTAGTATTTTAAAGAATTTGAAGTGATTTTTTTAGTTCTTATTTTTTAATGTTATAATTAATTTTCCCTTTAATGTTTCGTTTGACTTTCTTTTTTGTATTTTTTTTATTTTCGTGACTTTTTAGAAGTTTCTTTTAGTATATATTGATAAAAATCTGTGAGTAAGTTGATAGTTTTAAAACCCTTTTTATGGAAATAAGTATTTATTATTTATTTTCTCCCCCCTTTTATTTTTTCCTAGATCTTCCCTTCTCTTTCGGTGGATCACTCGAACCCCGGAATAAAACCAAACTGCTGTTACTATTTGAAATTAAAACCCCTTGTATGAAGGAAATAGAGACAACCTTATGAAATTTTGTTTCAACATGACAATAGTTTTAGTTTAGTTTCATCCTAAATTTTTTACCCTATTTTCCACCCTTTTTAGATAAACAGGGTAAATGTACAAGGGAAAAAAGCAAATAATATAAAAAAATATGTTTTTTATGGTACCTTTATAGAAGTTTTTTTAAAGGGCAAGTAAAAATTAAAACAGAAGCAAATAAAACCAACTAACACTAAAAAAAAAAATGTATTAAACCCCAGATTTTTAACACAAAGGGCCCGGGTTTAAAACTGATTTTGGGCAGTAATTGAAAACCAAAGTAGCAGTTTAAAACGTTAACATTATATTAAAAAAAACAATTTCTCATAATAGTTTTATAATTTTATTTCCTATATGCGAAAACATCTTGACCCCTAACCAAAACCTACTTAATGTCACCAAAAAAGAACGTATTGGAAACACTGAGCTCCGTAGTACTTTTCAAAGTTTTTGGTAACACCCCAACCCCCGCTTTTACACTTTAATAACAAATATCATCTTCAACACTTTTTCTGCAGTCCGGTATATGCGTGCTTTTTCCGAATAAGTTTAGTATATGCGTTGTGCGGTTTGATTTTTTTTAAGCCCTGTTTCGTGTGATTGTGATGGCGCATGTGTAAGTGTACGAATTTCCAGAGTAAGGACAAATTCACGATACACGGAATTTTTCGAAATAGGGGAAATTTACCTATATAACGACCACAATTTTCATATGCGAAAATTTTGGATACTGGATAATTAACCTGCATCCTTCCCCCCAAATTTTTTGTCAAAGCGAGAGACATCATTTTACACCCTTAATTTCAGTCAACAAAAAATCAGGTACACAAAAAAAAGCCATTAATCCCCTTTTAAAACATACTAATTTTAAACCAAAAATACAGAAATACACCCTATAAAATATATATATTATATTATATATAAATATAATATAATTTTTTTAAAATATTATTAATATATATTATATAATATATATTAAAAATATGGGAAATCTTAAAAACAAAGGGGTCCCCCCCCCTATTTTTTTATAGCCAACAAGCTTGGGGACATGGTGGAAACCGGGGTTTTTGGGTGGGGGAGCACACCCATAAGGGAAATATGACCCCCACAAAAAAATCCTAAAAATAGGGAAAATTTCCCCAGTCATAATTATGGGGCCCTATTTCCCTTATATGTGGCTCCCCCACCAAAAACCCCGGGTTTTACCATGTCCAAAAATGTGTTAAAGAAGAAGAAGATAGGAGGTTGAGCCTTTATTTAAAGTGACAAAAACTCAGACCAACCCAGCACCCCCTCGAGCCCGAGTGTGCACTAATAACCTAACCTGACCGACCTAACCCCACTGGGCTAGTTTTTTCAAGAACCTGAAATTTAATACGGCCAGAGGCAAAGTAAGGATCGGATCATTAAAAAACTAAACAGAGTGTTAAGGACATAAGTATAAAAACATAGAGCAACATTTGGGAGCTACCGTGGGGCCCCTTTTTCTTAAGATTTTCCCTAACGCAAAATATCATTTCCCCAAAACCATCAGCACCTTTCTTACACATAATATTTCTGTCCGTAACAGTAATTTAATGAATTTGATATCTTGCAAAAGTTTTTTTGGTGGAATTGGATGATGGTGAAGGTTTATGGTACTCTCGTCTCCGTCGGGGAGAGTTTCCCAAAATTTTCAGTTTCAACAAGGTGGAGATCATAAGAACCCCAAAAGGAGATAATGAATAGCGAAAACGTTTCCCGGGCGGGGTTTATTTCTAAATAGAAAATTAGAAAAACAAAATCTGGTTTATGTTAAAAGACTCGACAAAGTGATTTCACCAGAGAGCTCCATCCCATGTCATTTCCCTTTTAGCTCTATTTGTGTGGTCCGAAATTTAACCCCGTGTCAAAAAGTCAAACAGGCTAATTTTGCCATATTATAGTGAAATCAGAAAAAAATACTACGTCGCAGTAGGCCCACGTACCCTGAAAAAGATCATTCTTTCACCATTTTTAAATTGCCCTGTCGTGTCATAACCTTGTTTTCTTGTTCGTGGTTTTAAAGGTAGTCAGCTTTGAAGTAAATCATTTTTTATTTGGTCTGTTATCGAAATTTACGTATTTTACGCCGAACTAACGTGCAGATTTTGCCCCTCCCCCCAATTTGTTGTTATCTCGGACTAAAGGCAACAAGCGGGAAAAAGCCGGGGGTAAGGAGCCCTGGCTCTCTTTTATGGTTTCGGGGTTGACCAGGGGGGCCAACCCTTTAAGAAGCGGTTCTTAAAAAGTGCCCGCCATAACAGAAAACGAAAAGGAAAAGAACCGGTTTTAGGCTTTTCACCAAAATCCCCTCAAGAAAAAGCCCTTTCCTTTAAAAACAACAAATTATAAATGGCCCCAAGTACTAAAGAGTGGCAGTTGCTGGTTGCGGCAAGAAAAGAAGTCTTCACCGGAAAAGACTTCCCCTCTTCCCGGGACGCCAAAAGGGTATGAGGAGGGTGGGGTGAATGCAAAGGGATGAAAAAGCTGAGCTTTGAAAAGACATGTAAACATCCTGCTTTGGGCCCAAAATGCCCCTGAAAAGAATAGTGATTATATGCAATATTCCGAGTTCGCAGTACATTATATAAAATTGGGTAAATCAGGAAAAGAAATTTTAAAATTTTGCAAAAAAAAGGCAAATTTTAATGAAAGAGTATTACAATAACAAAATACGGTTTTAAAATTAGGGTTCACCCGACGGACAAAGTTAAGTTTACTGCAGATTGGATGAAAGATTTCGTTTCTTGGCAACGTAGGGATTGCAGGCCCCCCTAATAGTGGGCAGGGTGTAACCATTCTTGGGTATTTTTCCCGATGAAAACCCCAAAACCCCCTTTTGGGGACGAAACAATTTTTTTTTGGGTGGGGTTTTTTGTGTTTGGTAAGTTTACCCCAAATTTGGAAATTGGGACCTGTGGGGGAAGCGGGGTTTTTGGGGGGGACAAATTATGGTTTGGAAAAAAAGAGTTTTAAAAGGGGATGGGGGAGGGGGGGGGGGGGAAAATTCCCTCGATTAGGGAATTTCCCCTTTTAAGTAGAGAAAATTTTCCCAACTAAAATAAAATAAACCTAGCGGGGGACTTTACCCACCCAAAACCAACCCAAACCCAACCAACCAAACCAAACAAACTAACCTAACCTCCTAGCGGGGGGTTGGGGGGTTCTCGAACTTCGTCATATTTGTGAGGATCGTCCGGTTTACATTCTCGGAAACCAAAAAAAACCAAAGAATGCCCCAGCCCTTTGGGATTTTTTCCAAAACCCTCCCAATCAAAACTATGTGGTTGCGACGCATATTTTTTTCCCAGCCCAAAAATCCCCATTTCCCCCGGTCCCCCAAACTTGTTGTGGAGGGGGAGTATGGGCAAACTTAGAAACAACCGGTGTTTGAATAAGGGGGCTAACTGTTTTTGTCGAATTTTTTTTTTTTTTTTTTAGGTAGATAGAGGTAGTTTTTTAGGGGAGGTTTAGGTTAGGTAGGGTTTTGGTTTTGGGGATAGGGAAGTTTTGGTTTTGGTTCTTTTTTTTTCATTTTTTCAATAAATAAAAAAAATATAAAAAGTTGCGACAAAATAGTAGCAGAATCATTTAAAAACCATAAAAACACCAGAAAAAAAAGTTGGCCCCCAAAGTGAGTTCGGGTATTGGATATTTCCCAAAAGAATAAGGGGAAGAAAAGTAACAGGAAAAAAGGTCAAGGCAAACAAAAAAATCAGAAAAGGGAAGAAAGGCAGCTTTT
>JACEEZ010005208.1:65786-79518 GCA_016584305.1 Chionoecetes opilio | reverse complement strand
TTTGGGGGAGGCAGGGGGGTTGAAGGTGGCATCTCACCCCCCTTTATATTTACGTGTTAGAGCTATCTGAAATGATCTGTTAAGGTCTAAAGGAAAAAAAAGCACTAATAAGGGGGAAAGGGACTCTAGAATTTTACCATGTACTAATTAAACTGTGAAAACACAACAAATAGCAGCTCCGTTCCGTTCACTCTACCCCTGAGGCTTGTTTGTTTATAACTCTTGTCTGTATATTTGAGCATTTATCATCTCTAAGATGTCATCACCCTTTCCTACGTACCTTTATGTCTTTGTGGAGTAGTTTAAAGTCGATCCTCAGCCTGAGAGGCCTGTGAAAGAGTAATGGTAGCGCCGGGGCCGTTCACTTCCACTGGTAAATATTTTGAATATTGGCTACGAGACAACGGGCGCGAGAGTGGCCAACAGCTGACTGCCTGGCTACGATTCAGCCACCAAATAATCACAATTATCCTTAATTCCAAGCTTTGCACCCTACTTAAGTCCTTCGGCCCGGCCTTTCCCATGTCACAATCCACTTAATATATTATCCTTGGGCCGAGTCAAGGAAGACTGTGTTGGGCCTGTACAATTTATCAAAAATTAGCCCGATATACATTTTCCCGCTGCAGGGCCGACCATCGGCTTCATCCGATTTGCCGAAACCATCGCCCTGCCCCGGTGCCGATACGTCCCGGCACAAGCCGACACAGGCCCGCATAGCCCATGTTTGCTGGTATGTGATCGGGGGGAGGGAGGTTTTCCGTCACGCCCTCTTAGGCCCGGTTCACACTTCACGTTTTTGCTGACGTATCAAACGTGCATCTTGTCATCATGACTCACGTACAGTACGTCACAGTGACGTCACTTCCTGCCGGTGTAATATGTGAACACAGGTGATCCCCGCGACCACCACATCGCGGGAGCAGTGATGACGTCACTGACCTTGAACCCACGTCTCACTCACATTATTCGGAGCTCCCAATTCTTTCTACATGGCTGCGGGAGTGGCGGGGCAAACGTCACTGTGACGTCACTGATGCCACGCCCACGTAGACGCGGACAGCAAAACGTGTAATGTGAACCCCGCCTTAGTCTTCAGTCTCTCACGGAGGAATTATCACGAGTAAAGTTTTTTCCCTAATGCACTGCAAGTGATGTGAAATATTTGCGTGCTAATGCAAGTGTTCTTACTGCAGCATTAATTTTTCATCAATAATGCGAAATTTTGACTTGATCTTGTTTAGTTAGTGTTGCATAACTATTTATTAACCATGGACCTATTGATAGATTGAGGGAAAATTTAAAAAGAAAACAATCTAATTTCGTAAAATTTCGTTGAATTTCGGAAGTTTTGGTACTTTTTTGTATTGCTGGTTTTTTTTCTGTAGCCTGACTTGGTAAGGTTGCCTTGCACTGAGTAACGATCTAGCGGCTGCAAGCCAAATGCCGCCGTCTTCAAGCCTAATGCCGCCCGTCAGAGCGAGCTGGGGGAAACCAACAAACTCTATTTGCCGCCCGTGTTTGCCAGCTTATGGTAATTTTCCCCTACTAAATAATGTTTTCAGTATAAAAGGTATACTGTCATCTTCGGAAATGTTTGTTCTATAATATTATCAAAAAAAAAAAACCGTAAAACACACTAAAGAAATGCCATTATGAGACTCAAGAAATATGCATAAAACTTGATATTCAGTTAAAACTTCGCCATTTAATATTTTGCGAGAAAACTTTTTACATAGAGAATATCAATAGAAGCGGAATTTCATTAGCTTTCCATTGATATATTTCGTTTTCTGATAAATAAATTAAAACCATGCATAAATTAGCGTTAACTAAATAAATAATCTCATAAATCGGAAGAAATTACCCGATTTCATGATGTGATTCATTTAGTTAACGCTAATTTTCATGGTTCTAATTATGTATCAGAAAACGAAATATATCAAGGGAAAAGCTATGAAATTCCGCTTCTATTGATATTCTCCATGTAAAAATTTTTCTCGCAAAATATTAAATGGGAGCTGGCGCTGGTGAATATTAAGTTCATGCTATTTCTTGAGAGTCTCATATGGCATTTCTTTAGTGTTTTTTACGGTTTTTTATTTGATAATATTATAAAACCCAAACATTTCCGAAGATAACAGTATTCTTTTAAAATGATAAACATATATTTGGTAGGGGAAATTACCATAAGCTGGCAAACACGGACGACCTGTGGAGTTTTTTGTTGGTCCTCCAGCTCGCATCTCCCGCCCCCTGTCGCAGCCACAACAAGGGCTGTGACGTCACGTGCAAGGCACCTATGGGGAGTTTTCAAAGCTAAGCCGCCAGATTCCCTCGCGAAATCTCACATCCTCAGCACTTTCAGGCTGAATGATCTATCATTTACCGAAAATTCCCTGTACTTCTTTGGGACATATCAGAATTACCCTTCAATACAACAACTGAAACAGTTCTTAAAAAAAAATGTAGTTTATCATTTTATTTGTCTGCACTTGGTAAATATTGGCAAAACATTGAATATTTGAAACTCAATCTTAAAAATTTCGTCTTTTTTCATAAAAAAACGCAAGTTCAAGCAGAATGAGGCTTCAGGAAATATCTACTTTATGTAAGCATTCACTGAGTAGCCTACCTTTTTTTGGGTGTGTCTGTCTGTCTTGCGACGAACATTTACCAAAAACAGAGTGTGGCGTTCAGCATCTCCACAAAAACCATCCCGCCGGCAGGATCTGTTATCATCCACTTTCCTGTAGACACCACACGGGTAGGAACTCGCACAGCGCCCCCGCTCCTTACCTCACAGCTCATATCTCTGATATTTCCTAACTCCTCAATACCAGAACTGTCATCCTAACTATTATCACCCGCTTATCTCATCACACTCTCTATCCTCTATTTGAATATTCGGGGCATCCCGCTCCCACATACCGTTTCCCACACAAGGAGACTTTCGTCTTTCGAGACGGAAATAGTAAACAACGCTCCAACTTCTTCCATCCCGGACTGTTCGTTGAGGTGCCAAGCACTTAAATTACTTCTTGGTTAAATGTTCGTCGCAAGAGAGACATATACACCCAAAACAGGTACTCAGTGAATGCTTACATACAAGTAAATATTTCCTGAAGCCTCATTCTGCTTGAACTTGTGTTTTTTTATGAAAAGACGATTTTTAAAGATTGAGTTTTCAATATTCAATTTTTTTTGCCAATATTTTCACCAAGGGGCAGACAAATAAAATGATAAACTACATTTTTTATTAAGAACTGTTTCAGTTGTTGTATTGAAGGGAAATGGACCCGTTTACTCACACCTAAAACACGGAGTATTATAAAGTTTTGGGGTGCAATATAGGCTACATATCACTGTACTCATATTCTTTTGCTGAAAATGCACCATAAATGAAATATATGGCCTTTTTGGGGCCAAAATATCACAACACGGCGGAACGCTCTGTGATTGGTTGTGACGTATAACTGCAGACTCAGATCTCGCCTGATCAGCTGATCGCTTGTTTTGGCTCGCAAACCGCAAATTATATTTTTTATTTTACTAACCTAACTAACTTGCATTACCCCTACTACCGCAGATGACCAGTAACCTCCTTAAAGTGATGTAGTAGGTTTTTCACTGTGTTTGTGAATATGTAAGTTGTAGTTTATAAGGAAAAAAGTGGATAGACAGAGCAAAGTGGCCCGTGACACCAGACAAGTGATGACTTCCCGGGATCGGCATTCCTTATAGGGAGCTTAAATGAACCTGCAATGACATGTTTCAGCTAGACAGATAGACGAACCCTAGAGGAAAAAGGTAAATGTATGGTTAGTAAGGTTTTTAGTGGTGAGTAGAGTGACGAAGGGTGTATGTTTTGCTTATGTGGGGAAAGAAAGCCATACATTTCTACCTGTTCCTCTATGATTCGTCTATCTGTCTAGCTTTACATGTCATTGCAGGGTTTATTTAAGCTCCCTATAAGGAATGCCGATCCCAGAATCGTCACTTGTCAGGTGTCACGGGCCACTTATCTCTGTCTATCCCCTTTTTCCTTATAAACTACAACTTACAATTCACAAACACGTGAATACCTACTACATCACTTGAAGGAGGATTACTGGTCATCTTGCGGTAGTAGGGGTAATGCAAGTTGGTGTATTAGTAGGGAGTACATAATAGTAGCGGCCGCTTTAAAAGCTGTTTTGCTCTGTTGTCTAAGCTATGACGTCACAACATGGCGCCAGTCGTTTTAGAGCGTATACATTTTCCTGTAGGGTGGGGTGGGGTCACACCGAACCCTACGAAGGCTACAACGCGAAAATTAATTCAAATTTCGCGCCACCATGCCACCACGGATGCAGCGCCACCCTCAGTGAACTACATGCGAGCAACAGGGGAGACTTCATGACTTAAGGGGGGGGCCCCCGGGGGCCCCATAAAAATAAAAACCTTTGCCCTTTTTCCGAGGAAGTTTTGAGGGTTTGTGCCAAGGGAAGTTTTTTTGGGCCAGTGGCCTTCCTATTTAAATGGATTTTTTTGAAAATTTTTCCCCTAATTTTGAAATTACCACAATTTAGAATTTAAATTATCTTTAAAAATTTTTGTTCAAAGAAAAAACATCAAACCCTTTTGGATCTATATAGGGAAGAAAAGTTAAACAATCCTTACCCTCAATTTGAAGTTCGTTCCATTTATGTCCCAAAGAATCAGGAATTTTCGGTTTTAAAAAGGATAGGGCATAGCCTGAAATTCTAGGGTGTGAAAGCCCTTTAAGCAGGTTGGCGTGGCCCCATAGGGAAACCCCCAAATTTAAAAGTGAATTTGGCACCCGCTGTCCATTTTGCTTCGTGGAACGGCACACTCCCTTTAATTTTTTTCCTTTTACAAAAAACCCTTTCCACGGGAAGCCACTGGGGGTTTTTAGTGTGGCGGTTTAAAATGGGGGGGGGGTAAGTGGGTGTAAATAAAAATTAAAAACCAAATGAAACGGGGAAGTACATGAGGGGAAAGTGGGAATGTAATTTGTTTGGGGCCTGTGCATTTGGAAAAAAGTTTTTTTTAAAATTTTGCCCTTGGGTTCCCCCAAACCAACCATTTTAAAATTGGCTTTTCCTAAAATTTTTAATGAAATAACAATATTATAGGTTGACTGTTTTAAACCTTCCCATAGGTAACTAATTTGATTTAAGTTTCTTTTCGGGAAATATTTTAGCTAAAAGGCCGAATTTTTTAACCTAGGAAGGTTGGGCGTGAAGGGGGAATTACTTTTTAAAGGGGTTTGTTCCTTTTTGTGTTTTTTGGCGGAAAGTTGCAATTTTCCCTTTGGGTATTAAATCCTGTTTTACGATTATGTACAGTTGCCATTGGGGGTTTTAGGGTTAGTGGGTGTATGAGAAAATTTTCCCCACAAGAAGAAGCTAAGAAATGGATGGGCGTCGAAATTTTAAAAGTTTTTTTTATATTAATCGAACCTATGGGTTTGTTGTTTGGTTTGGTTTTTGTGTTTAATAGGGTTTTTTAGTAAATGTGGAACCCTTTTCCCCGAGGAACATTTGGTAAAATTATTTTCGAAATATTCCAAACATTTTTTTTCCCCCACAACAAGGCGGGGCTGAAAGGTAAATTTTTTGGGGTTTTTGGGTGGGGAGGACCATTTTTATTCTTATCCTAACCTTCGTTAATTTTAAAATAATAAACCTTCCTATAATAATTAAAAACCTGATAAAAACTTCCAAGATAGAGTAAATATGGAACCTGAAAAAAATAATTTTTTAAACTATCAAAATTTTTGTCCCTTTTTAAACCTTAAAAGATAAAAACTAAAGACCAGACCAAACCCGACCAAATACATTTACCAACCCCAAACCTTTCCTCCCCCCACCAAACCTTACAAAAACCTAACATAAACCTTTAACCAAAAACCCAACAAAACCTAATTAAACCTAACCAACCAAAACCAACTTAAAACCCACCTAAAACCCATCCAAACCTAACCACCTTAAACCCAACCAACCTAACCCTAAACCTATCAAAAAACTTAAACCTGAACCTAAACCTAACCCAAAAAAAACCTAACCTAACCAAACCTAACCAAAAACCCAACCAAACTACCTAAAACCCACCAAAACCCAACCAAACCAAACCCAACATAAACCTATCCCAAACCTAAAACCATAAACCTAGCCCAACTAAACCTACCAAACCTATCCCAAAACCCAACCAAACCTAAAAAGACCTAAACCAAACCAACTTAAACCTAACCAAACCTTTAAACCCAAAACCTAACCAAACCTAACATTAACCTATCTACCAACCTAAAAACCAAAACCCAACATAAACCTATCCAAACCTAACAAAAACCCAACCAAAACCCCTATAAAAACCCAACCAAACCTAACAATAAAAACCCAACTAAACCTAAAACCCAAAACCAAAACCCCTTTAAAACCCATCCCAAACCTACCAAAACTAAAACCCCTTAACCTAACCAAACCTAAAAACCAAAAACCCAACCAAATCTAAAACCTTAACCTACCTAAACCTAACCAAACCTACCAAACAACCTTAACCAAAACCTATCCCAAACCTAACCAAAAAACCTAACCAAAACCTAAACCCAAATCTAAACCCCAAAACCCAACAACCTATCCCAAAACCCAACCAACCTAACCCAAACCTAACCCCAAATCTATCCCAAACCTAACCAAACCTATCCCAAACCTAACCAAACCCATCCCAAACCTAACCAAACCTAACCAAAACTAACCAATCTAATCCCAACCTAACCAAACCTAACCAAATTCTAATCCAAACCTAACCAAACCTTCCCAAACCTAAACCAAGACCTATCCCAAACCTAACCAAACCTAACACAAAAAACCTAACTAAACCTACATAAACCTCGCCAGAACGGCTAGAACAGGAGTGTTCGAGGCTGCCTCGCTCGGCCGGCTCACAGCTGATAACTTTAAACAAAACAGCCACACTGCGAAGTGTACCGTCGAATGAAAGCCATTAATAAGTTACGATAACTGAACGGACGATATTGATGATGGATCACACACATATCTTCCATTAATGTTTTTTTTCTCCATAAACCAAGGACTATTAATAGGGCAAGGTAAAGAGGGCGGGCACCTACGGACTCATATGGGGCTGGCTTGGGTCGAGTTCCACATTAGTGACTTATTTTATTTTTTTATTAACTGTTGCACCTGATGGCAAGGGTCAGGTATAATGGAGGGATTCATTAACTGGCCATCATCTGTCCCGCCAGTGCCCGGGATTTTCCGCTTTGGTGGGTTGGGCTGAGTTATATTTTGCTTGGAAGATGGGGGTGCTGGTTTTATCTCATTCTTGGGCTAATTTTTTTTTGGCATTGAAATTAATCTCTCTCTCTCTCTCTCTCTCTCTCTCGTCAGCATTAATGATTACTGTATGGGTATATGGGACTCAACAAATCTTTCTCAACTTTACTTTTTAGTGTTTTAAACTGCAAATATTGGCAGCTAAACCTAGCTAGTGAGGAGCAAGATAGAAGGATCACGTTACTCCTATCATAACAACAAAGAGTTTAAAGTGGTTAACCATTGAAGACAGATATATTTATGAAAAAATGTTTCGCCTGTTTATAAGGCTGTCAATGGTTGTGATCCGGAGTGCTATCTAGTTTTTCCTTGTCAGGGAAAATACAGCCAGTAAACAACAATGCAGATAAGACCGTTATTGCAAGAGAGCCATTAACAGACTGGTGCCAGACCTTTCGACTGTACAAAGGCACTTAACTATGGAACACTTTGCCTTCATGCATCATTAATTATGGAAGTCTACACTATTAAGTCTTGCTTATAACTTTACTTCTAATTGACCTAAG
Organism: Chionoecetes opilio; assembly: GCA_016584305.1. Classification (NCBI taxonomy): domain Eukaryota; kingdom Metazoa; phylum Arthropoda; class Malacostraca; order Decapoda; family Majidae; genus Chionoecetes; species Chionoecetes opilio. Next base: position 71,651 of record JACEEZ010005208.1, on the reverse strand, counting down.
TGAACTACATACTTTGTTTCCCCATATCAAATAGCAGTTGCATATGTTATATTATTTTAAAGATATTTGAAGTGACTTTAGTTCTTATTGTTTAATGTTATAATTAATTCCTTTAATGTTTCGTTAGACTTTCTTTTTTATGTATTTTTTTTTTATTTGCGTCTTTCAGAAGTTTCATTTTTCGTATTATTGCATGAACATCTGTCATGTAAGTTTGATATAGTAAACATGTTTCATGAAATAAGATATTTATTTATTTCTTTACTCCCCCTCTCACTCCTTCGCTCAGAGTCTTCTCCTTCATCTTCGGTCGGATAACACTTCATGCAACCGTCACATACATACCTGAAACATAGACTGTGTTACTATTGCCGAGAATTAAACCCTTGCCATGAAAGGAAATAGAGGACAGACGCTTATGCAGTGTTTGTTTCATACATGGACAATAGGGGATCATTTTCATAGTTTCAACCTAATTTTTAACCGATATTTGCCACCTTTAATATATGAAGCAGGCTACATATACAAGGAATGCAAATAATATAAAAAAAGTATGTTGTTGATGTGTACCTTTATAGAAGTTTTATAGGACAAGTAAAAATTAATAGCAAGGCAAATAATTCCAACTATAGCACTAAAATAAAAATGTATTTAAACCTCAGATTTTAATGCACAAGGCAGTGTAATACTGATTGGTCAGATAATTGCCAACCAAAGTAGCCAGTAAATACGCATAACATTCATATTCACAAAATACAAATTTCTCATTACTAGTTTCATAACTTTGTATTTTCCTATATGCAGGAAACCCTCTTGACCCCTAATCCTAATCCTACTTAATGTCACCGAAATCGACGTAATTAGGTATTACACTGATGCTCCTGTAGTACTTTTTCAAAGTTTAGTGTATACACACACCCTCGCTTTTAACGGACTTTATATACAAATAGCCGGCTCAACACTTTTTCTGCCAGTTCCGGTATATGCGTGCTTTTACCGAATTAAGTTCAGTATATGCGTTGTACAGTTCTGATTGTTTTTATTGCCACTGTATTCGTGTAGTATTTGTGATGCTGCATGGTATGTAAGTGTATACGAACTTTCGTCAGATGTAACGGACAAAAGGTTCGCGATACACGATTAGTTGGAAATAGGGAACTTTCACCCATATAACGACGCACAATTTGTATATGCGAAAATTTCGGATCACGCGATAATTATAAACCTCGGGCAGTCCTTCCAACCAATTTGGTCGTCAAAGCGAGAGTACAATCATTTACCCATTAATCATATGCAACATAAAAAATCAGGTGACACCCAAAAATAGCCATTAGATCCTTCGTTTCATAACATACTAATTTAACCAAATAACAGAAATACACCATATATATATATATAATATATATATATTATATATATATATATATATATATATATATATATAGATATATATATATTTTTAAAATATATATATATATATATATGGTAAATCTTAAGAAAAAAAAAATTTTTAAAGGGCTTCCACCCCCTATCTTCTTCTTCTTATGCCAACAAGCTTGGGGACATTGGGGGAACCGGGGTTTTTTGGGTGGGGAGCACACACATAGTTAATAGGCCCCCACAAAAAAATCCATAACTAGGGAAATTTCCCTAGTTCATAACTTTATCGGGGCCATATTTCCCTTATTTTTGCTCCCCCCCCCAAAAAAACCCCTTTTTTCCCCCTTGTCCCCAACTTTTTTTTTAAGAAGAAGAAAGATGGAGGTGAGCCTTTTTCAAAAGGACAAACTCACGCCTAACCTACACCCCCCTCGGCCCATGGGGCTTCACTAACCAAACCTGACCTGACCAAACCCAAAAACCTACTGGATTTTATTTTCTCAGAACCTAAATTTTAATATCGGCCATGTTGGAAAATAAGGATGGGCATTTCTTTAAAAATCAAAACCGATGTGTTAAGGACAGAAAGTATAACCATAAGCCAACATTTGGGGTCAGCTTCCCTGGAGCCCTTGTTTTTAAAGTTTTTTCCCTCAAGAAATGCTGTATTTCCAAAATCCCTTCAGCACCAAAGTTTACAATTATTACTACCATTAATATTGTTCTCTCCGTCAACAGTAATGAAATGCATACTTAATTCTTGCAATTTTTGGGGTGGAATTCGGTATGGGAAGGTTTATGTACTCTCGTCTCCGTCGGCAGAGTTCCAACATTTTCACGTTCTCACAATGTGGAGATTCTAAAAACCAAAAATTGGAGCATAATAATCACAAAACGTTTCCGGGTCTGTTTTGATTGCATATTAGTAAAATTAAAAAACAACGTCTTGTTTTAAATTTTTAAAAGACTCGAGAAAGTTTTTTCCCCGGAAAAGCTCTCCTACACCATGTCTTCCCTTTTTTCTCTTTATGGGGTTTCCAAAAGGGGTTTAAGCCCGTGCTACTAAATGTAAAAAATCGCTAATTTCTGATTATTTATCAGTGAATTCGCAAAAACTCTACGTCCCCCACCCCCTATCGTCGCCTATAAAACATGATCATTCTTTCACCAAAGTTTTAAAGTTTTCCTGTCGTGTCTTAACCTTGTTATTCTTGTTCGTGTTTTAAGGTATTCCAGCTTCTAAATGTCTCTATGTGTTTTTTGGGTTCCTGTTATCTGTAATTACATATTTCTACGCCGATACTCACTGAGTCAGAATCTTCCCCCCCCCCCCATATTTGTTGTTATCTCGACGTCACGGCAACAAACGGGAAAAAGCCGTGTAACGAGCCCTGGCTCTCCCCTTCTTCCACTTCTTCCGGCTTGACCACTGGGGCCAAACCTAAAAGCCGGCTTCTTAAAGTGCCCCCCCCTAAAAAAAACCAATGCAAAAACCGGCTTCTTACGGCTTCTTCCAAAATTCGCCTTAATCAATCCGGTGGATGGGTCTTTGGGGCCGGGGGGTTTAAAAGGGATTTTTTCTGTGGGATTTCCCAAAGGGTATTTTTAATAAGGCAATTTCTCCGTCTAGGGGACGATAAGGTGAATTTTTTGCTTGGCATCAGTGTTTTGGGGACGTCCTTTTACCGAGTTTTGCTGCCACCTTACTACGGAAAGCTAGGGTCCCCCGTCTACTGGTTGTGGGGGGAGCTTAATTATTTTTGTGTACAAAGTAGATTTTTCCTTTTATTTTTTTTCTTAAGTATGGCCTAAAAATCTGCCGTTTTCCTTCCCCTGCAGATTTTCTCGTTCCTCCCCATATTTTTTTATTTTTTTTTATGCACGCCTGTGTTTCAGTGCCATGTACTGTACTGTAGTGTTGTATTTTCTTCTGTTTGGTGGTTATATTTTATAGTGATCTGTTCCAGCCCTGTCCGAACACCTGACTCAACGGATCAGTCTGTTCATGACTTATTTTGTTTCGAGCTTAGAGGGTTACGCCTCACAGCCCGTGGTGGTCCCCGCTGTTTTTTAAGTGGATATATTTGAAACAGAAGTTTTAAACTTATTTTCTTAGACGTAGAATAGTTTCTTACGGCTAGGAAGTAATCAGGTAGAACAAGAAGTAACGGATTCAAACTGGAAAAGCGTAGATTAAAAAAAAAAAAAGGGAAAAACTGGTTCACAAAAAAGGTGGAAAATGATTGGAATGGACTCGTCGTCAGGTATTTAGTGCGGAGTCATCTAATATACTTTAGGAGTAGCCGTGTGTCTGTCTGTCTGTCTGTCTGTTTTGGGTAGCCGAAACTGTACATTCAATTTTGATGAGAGTAGGCTCAAAAAGTTACAAATAATCGGTAGGTGGTAAGGGGCTTGGTCCCATTTTCATTGAATACTTTTGAAGGGGTTTAGGGCTAAAAAAACTTAGGAGTATTAGATTACAGGAAAAACTCGGGCGTAACGTCTTGCCGTATTCCAAAAACTCAGTAGACTCATGGACTTACGTTTGTGTGCGTGTGTGAGTGTGTTTGTGTGTTGAATCACACGGAACAAAAAGGGGTTGGAATCACACGGAACGTGGTCTACCCCGAGGCACTTTGACCAGTGACCAACGACAGCAACAACACGATTGGAATTTGCAATCATTTTGTTGTTTAAAATATACTACTACTAAAAACATCAATACATGGGTCCAAAGGGGCCCCATAAGCACTTGTTAGGGAGCTATAAAAGGAGGCTAGATCATTTCATGGATGGGATGAAAGGTGGATGTAGGTAGTTTTAAAGTAACGGAACTACCTCGTGTAGGTCTCCCAGCCTCTTGTAGTTTCCCCTATTTCCTTTTTTTTCTTATGTTCTTTCTTATTTTGATATGTAACGGCTCCCCCCCCCCCCCCCCACCGTGCCCCGCCATTCCCTGTGCCCCCATCTCCCCCCAACCTCCCCTTCCATCCATCCATCACTCCACCTATCCCCCCCTCCTTCCCCTCCCCCTCCCCCCATTTTCCCTATCTCCCAGTGCCAAGTAAGTGCCAGTTTTGGGAGACGATGTTGGGGCACTGTCCTCATGGCACCCTTACCCCCAACCCCCCTACTATCTCCATATTCCTCCTCCTCCTCCTCCTCCTCCCCTTCCTCCTCCTCCCTCCTCCTCCTCTTCCTCCCCCTTTCCTCCTTCCCCCCCTCCCCCCTCCCATTCTCTCCTCCTCGTCCCGCCTCCTCCACTTTTCTTTTATTCTTTGACCTCTAACACGTGAAACTATAGTGGTAAAAATAGTCACACAGGCAGCCTCGTTTGGTCCAGTAGGCTGTTGCTGTCTGTTCTTCCTTTGTTTCCTTTGTATTCCCCCTTTTTCCCTTTCCCTACCCTCCCCACCCCTCTTCATTTCCTCTTTTTTTCCCCTTGTACGCTTCCCCTGCTGTTCATTCCCCTCCCCACCTTCCCCCCCTTTCCCCCACCTTCCCCAACCCCCTATTACGTCTTGCACTGTTGTTTTTGTTGTTGTTTGTTGTTGTTGTTTTTGGGGGGGTGGTGGTGGTGGTGTTGTGTGCTGTAATGATTATCGTTTTGATCATTTATTATTATTATATTATTATTATCATTATTATTATTGGTAGTCATATAAATATCGTAATGAATTGCCTTTTTGAGTGTGTGTGTGTGTGTGTGTGTGTGTGTGTGTGTGTGTGTGTGTGTCAGTTTAGTCACTGTGTAAACTTTAGCTACCGTAGATAACACTTTAGTCCGCCAGCTGCAATAAGTCGCCAGGCCCAAATATTATGAATTATAGCATCACTACTGATGTGTCTGTGCCACTGAAGATGATACACAGTAGTTTATATCATGACTGTATAATCTACCCTGTTTCAGCGTTGTTTATGCTTTGCATCTGCAGTATAGACGGTTTCAAATTTCCCTATTCGTTTTTTTTTCGCGCGACGACGACGGCGGAAGTACACTCGTAAATAAACACTAATTGGCGACCGACCAAGGTCGCCACTCTGGTGATATTTTTGTAATTTGTTCTTTATAGCTATAACTATGACACAGATGAAGACACAAAATGACACAGAGTCTCCAGTATAGCCCCTTCTAACTTTCCTGACATCATGGACGTAGAAATTTTAATATTAACGCCCCCACACGTCTGTACATCGAAAAAAAGTTGTCCTGGCGACTTTAGGGGTTTCTATGGTAGCCATTCAGTTAGTTATCAGTCATTTTACAGTCTACGCAGTCAGTCATTTTATAGTCAGTCATGTGTTGTGGCTGTTGTTTTTTTTTGTTTTATTGTTGTTTATGGGCTGTTGTTATTTTCGATGTTATTTTAATTTTAAATGTTATTATTTCGTTGATATATATATTTTTTTGCTGTAACAGTTATTTTGTCGTGTGTCGGTCAGTCATTCAGTCGGTCAGCCACCCACCCAGTCAGTCGTCCCCAC
>JACEEZ010005208.1:50000-52500 GCA_016584305.1 Chionoecetes opilio | reverse complement strand
CCTCCTCCTCCTCCTCCTCCTCCTCCTCCTCCTCCTCCTCCTCCTCCTCCTCCTCCTCCTCTGCCACGCCCTCCTAAGGTGACTCCAGCCACCCAATCACAGAGCTCCGTTGCTGTGACGTCATTGCCCCCCCGCGGTGGACATAAAATATACTGAAGAGGAGGAGGAGGAAGAGGAGGAGGAGGGGGAGAAGAAGAAGAGAGGAGAGGGGGGGGCGAGAAGAAGAAGAAGAAGAAGTGGGAGGAGGAGGAGGAGGAGGAGGAGAAGGAGGGGAAGAAGACGAGGAGGAGAGGAGGGGGAGAAGAAGAAGAGGAGAGTGAGGAGGAGGAGAGAGGAGGAGAGAAGGAGGAGGAGGAGGAGAGGAGTGTGTGGTATGCAAGTCAGCTGTTTTTGATGGTTAATAGGAATGATTAATATAAAACAAGAAGAATGAATATAGCATTAAGAGAGAGGATGATAAAGAAAGTGGACGTAGCGTAGAGAGAGAGAAGAGAGAGGGAGAGACAATGGAGAGAGAAGAGAGAGAGAGAAGAGATGAGAGACGAGAGAGCGAGAGATGAGAGGAGAGAAGGATTGAGGAAAATAAGATATGGACAAAAAATACAAGGAGAATAATGAAAAAGACGTGAGTCCCAAAAAAAAAAGAAGAAAACATATTGATTACGAAGGAAGAAATTAGAGTAGAGAATATGAAAGGCAATTGCAGAAAAGATGAATGAAAGACTGAATTGAAAGGAATTAAGAAAATGAAAGAATTGTGATGAAATATTATACAGAGAATGGGATCAAGAGAAAGAGAAGAAGAGAGAGTGAAGAAAGAACGAAGAAAGAAGCAGAAGAGGGAAAGGAAGGAAGGAAGAAAAGGAAGGAAGAAAGAACAGGTGAAGAAGAAGGAGAAAAGAAACAGAGGGGAAGGAAGGAAGAAAGGAAAAGGAAGGAACGGAAGGAAAGTGGTTGCGTCTTCCTAGTCATTAAGATAAACAGTGATTTGCAATTCGCTTTGTAATGGGCGTGCGCGTCGCAGGCCTTTCATTGGGGGTTGGGGGGGTGAATGGGGGGGGGGAAGGGGGGTGACAGGGAAAGGGGGGTGTTGATAATGATGGGGTAGGGGGAAGGGGTGAATGGGGGGAAGTGGGGGTGAGTCGGTTGATGATATGAGGGGGCAGGGGAGGGGGCTGTGTGTTGGGGGTAGGGGGATATGAGGGGGTAGGGGAGGGGGTGTGTGGGGGTAGGGGGGGTTGACGGGGGTAGGGGAGGGGTTGTGTGTTGGGGGTAGGGGGGGTTTGAGGGGTAGGGGAGGGTGTGTGTGGGGTTAGTGGGGTTTGAGGGGGGTAGGGGACAGGGGTGTGTGTTGCGGGTAGGGGGATATGAGGGGGTTGGGAGGGGTGTGGGTGGGGGTATAGGGGGGATAGAGGGGCAGGGGAGGGGTGTGTGTGGGGGTAGGGGGATATGGAGGGGGAGGGGAGGGGGTGTTAGTTGGGGTAGGGGGGATATGAGGGGGTAGGGGAGGGGGGTGTGCTGGGTAGGGGTGATATTTGAGGGGGTAGGGAGGGGTGTGTTTGTGTTGGGGGTAGGGGGGATATGAGGGGTAGGGGAGGGAGGGGTGTGTGTTGGGGTTAGGGGGGGTTTGAGGGGGTAGGGAGGGGTTGTGTGTTGCGGGTAGGGGGGATATGAGGGGGTTGGGGAGGGGTGTGTGTTGGGGGTTAGGGGGGTTTGAGGGGGGTTAGGGGAGGGGTGGTGTTGGGGGCTAGGGGGGGCTTGAGGGGGTAGGGGAGGGGTGTGTGTTGGGGGTACGGGGGGATATAGGGGGCAGGGGAGAGGGGTGTTTGTTGGGGGTAGGGGGGGTTTGAGGGGTTAGGGGGAGGGGTGTGTGTTGGGGGTAGGGGGGATATGAGGGGGGTCGGGCGAGGGTGTGTGGTTGGGGAGTGGGGGGATTTGAGGGGGTAGGGGGAGGGAGTGTGGTTTTGGGGGTAGGGGGAGGGGATATGAGGGGGCAGGGGAGGGAGGGGTGTGGTGGGGGGGTAGGGGGGGATATGAGGGGGAGGGGAAGGGGGGTGCCAGGGAAAGGGGGGTGTTACATGATGGGGTAGGGGAGGAAGGGGTGAATGGGGGGAGTGGGGTTCGGTGGTGATGATATGAGGGGGCAGGGGAAGGGGTGTTGTGTTGGGGTTAGGGGGGAGGGGATATGATGAGGGGTTAGGGAGGGGTGTGTGTTGGGGGTAGGGGGGGTTTGAGGGGGTAGGGGAGGGGTGTGTGTGGGGGTAGGGGGGGTTGCGGGGGTAGGGGAGGGGTGTGTTGGGGTAGGGGGGGTTTTGAGGGGGTAGGGGAGGGGTGTGTTTGTGTTGCGGGTAGGGGGGAATGAGGGGGTTGGGAGGGGTGTGTGTTGGGGGTAGGGGGGATATGGGGGGCAGGGGAGGGGTGTGTGTTGGGGTTAGGTGGGATATGAGGGGGAGGGGAGGGGTGTGTGTTTTGGGGGTTTAGGGGGGATATGAGGGGGTAG
>JACEEZ010005208.1:37500-42500 GCA_016584305.1 Chionoecetes opilio | reverse complement strand
AGAGAGAGAGAGAGAGAGAGAGAGAGAGAGAATCTAACCTAACATAACACAATATAATCCTAATCCCATTCATACAATCAATACTTAATTACTTATATACAAACAACACTACAGTCGTTAAGAGTAAAATACTACACCTACAATCCTACCCTAGTGAAGGATACCCCAATCACCCTCCTAATCAGACAACCAATCAGCTGCCTCCTCTTAAATCACCAGCCAATCACGAGCTAGGAAATAAACAAGGGGGCGTGGCTTGCTTAACACTCTGACCAATGGGATTAAGGGAAGGAGGTAGGAGGAGGAGAGGGTAACTAAACTATCGTCCATTTAAATGATAAAGGAATAAAGGAAGGCAAAGGAAAGGAGAATGAGAGGAACAATGCTACATTTCCAGATCAACACCCAATTTCCTTTGGTGAACGAAACTATTTTTTTGTGGTGAGTTTTGATGTGTTTTGAGTGAGTCTGCCAACCCTTTCTGTGGCAAATCACTTTTTTGTGTGTGTGATTTGCAACAACAATTACAACAAAGCAAATTGAACCTGACCGAACCTATACCTAACCTAACCTTTACCTAACCTAACCTATATCAAACCTAACCTAACCTAGCTTATACCTAACCTAGTATATACCTAAACTAAAACCCCCCCCCCCCCCACCCCCCCCACCCACCCACCCACCACCCACCCACCCACCCACCCACCCCCCCACCCACCCACCACCCACCCACCCACCCACCCACCCACCCACCCACGCACGCACGCACGCACGCCGCACGCACGCACGCACGCCACGCACGCACGCACCAGCACGCACGCGCGCGCGCGCCGCGCGCACACACACACACCCACACACCACCCACCACACACACACACACAGAGAATCAATAAATACAAGACAAAATAAATATAAAAATATAAATTGCTACTTTTTCTTGTTACAATAATTTCTTTATTTCTTAATTATGATTCAGGATGTTTTTTATTCAATTCTTAAACATTTATTTATCTATTTATTTATCTATCTATCTATTATTTTTTTGTTTTTTGGTTAACGTTCACCAACTTGAGAAAAAAAAGAAGACAAATTTAATATTCAACCGTACAAATCTACAACTTCAAGTACAACAAATCTACAACTTCAAGTACAACAAATCTACAACTTCAAGTACAACAAATCTACAACTTCAAGTACAACAAATCTACAACTTCAAGTACAACAAATCTACAACTTCAAGTACAACAAATCTACAACTTCAAGTACAACAAATCTACAACTTCAAGTACAACAAATCTACAACTTCAAGTACAACAAATCTACAACTTCAAGTACAACAAATCTACAACTTCAAGTACAACAAATCTACAACTTCAAGTAAAAAAAATATACAACTTCAATTACAACATCTACAACTTCAAGTACAAAAAATCTACAACTTCAAGTACAAAAAATCTACAACTTCAAGTACAAAAAATCTACAATTTCAAGTACAAAAAATCTACAACTTCAAGTACAACAAATCTACAACTTCAAGTACATCAAATCTACAACTTCAAGTACAACAAATCTACAACTTCAAGTACAACAAATCTACAACTTCAAGTACAACAAATCTACAACTTCAAGTACAACAAATCTACAACTTCAAGTACAACAAATCTACAACTTCAAGTACAACAAATCTACAACTTCAAGTACAACAAATCTACAACTTCAAGTACAAAAAATCTACAACTTCAAGTACAAAAAATCTACAACTTCAAGTACAAAAAATCTACAACTTCAAGTACAACAAATCTACAACTTCAAGTACAAAAAATCTACAACTTCAAGTACAAAAAATCTACAACTTCAAGTACAACAAATCTACAACTTCAAGTACAACAAATCTACAACTTCAAGTACAACAAATCTACAACTTCAAGTACAACAAATCTACAACTTCAAGTACAACAAATCTACAACTTCAAGTACAAAAAATCTACAACTTAAAGTACAAAAAATATACAACTTCAATTACAACATCTACAACTTCAAGTACAAAAAATATACAACTTCAAGTACAAAAAATCTACAACTTCAATTACAACATCTACAACTTAAAGTACAAAAAATCTACAACTTCAAGTACAAAAAATCTACAACTTCAAGTACAAAAAATCTACAACTTCAAGTACAGAAAATCTACAACTTCAAGTACAAAAAATCTACAACTTCAAGTACAGAAAATCTACAACTTCAAGTACAAAAATCTACAACTTCAAGTACAAAAAATCTACAACTTCAAGTACAAAAAATCTACAACTTCAAGTACAAAAAATCTACAACTTCAAGTACAAAAAATCTACAATTTCAAGTACAAAAAATCTACAACTTCAAGTACAAAAAATCTACAACTTCAAGTACAAAAAATCTACAACTTCAAGTACAGAAAATCTACAACTTCAAGTACAAAAAATCTACAACTTCAAGTACAGAAAATCTACAACTTCAAGTACAAAAAATCTACAACTTCAAGTACAAAAAATCTACAACTTCAAGTACAAAAAATCTACAACTTCAAGTACAAAAAATCTACAACTTCAAGTACAAAAAATCTACAATTTCAAGTACAAAAAATCTACAACTTCAAGTACAGAAAATCTACAACTTCAAGTACAGAAAATCTACAACTTCAAGTACAAAAAATCTACAACTTCAAGTACAGAAAACCTACAACTTCAAGTACAAAAAATCTACAACTTCGAGTACAAAAAATCTACAACTTCAAGTACAAAAAATCTACAACTTCAAGTACAGAAAATCTACAACTTCAAGTACAGAAAATCTACAACTTAAGTACATTTGTTCAGTACAAGAAGGATATTACATTACGGTACATTTACATGACACAGAGTACTTACCGTAGCACTGTTTATATATTTATCGTTACTCTTAAGATTTAGCTCTGAAGTATTACCAGGGCTTTATATCGTGTGTGTGTGTGTGTGTGTGTGTGTGTGTGTGTGTGTGTGTGTGTGTGTGTGTGTGTGTGTGTGTGTGTGTGTGTGTGTGTGTGTGTGTCCTGGTTTGTTTACATTGACCTTAGCACAGACTGAGGTTCATGGTCACAGTATTCTTCTCCTCTCTCCTCTTCTCCTCTCTCCTCTCTCTCTCTCTCTTCTCCTCTCTCTCTCTCTCTCTTCTCCTCTCTCTCTCTCTCTCTCTCTCTCTCTCTCTCTCTCTCTCTCTCTCTCTCCTCTACATAGCTGGTTTATCATTACTTAAACACCACATCTTCTTGGCTCCTGTTCTCGTTTGTAACTGTGTGCTTAGTCCTCCTCCTCCTCCTCCTCCTCCCTTATGTTCTTTATTCCTCTCATTATTCAACCACATCTCATTTTCCTTCTCTTTATAGTTTTATTCTGTTCTGCCTCCTTTTCCTCTTATTCTTCTCTTTTGGTATCCACCTCCTCTTTCTCTTCTTTTTATTGTCTCATATTGTACAACTCTCATTTTCCTCTCTCTCCTCCCTCCCTCCCTCCTCCGAAAATGTAAGTAATGCATAAGGCAACGATACCTCAATATAATATCAAATGCAAAATAAATCGTTAACTGAAGTACAGCAGAAAGATTAGTGTATCATCAGAATGATCTGAAAACCAGTCCGCATTGCCTAGCTGCCAAAAAAGCAAATATGATGTTGGCTTTATTAACGTAACTGAACATAAAACTCCGAAAGTAATGACACAATTATACACGTCCTTGGTTAGGCCGCACTTGGAATATGCCGTTCAATTCTGGTCGCCCTGTTTCGTAAAAGATCAAGCCAAATTGGAATCAGTGCAAAGAAGAGCAACCAAACAAATTCCATCTCTGCGAAATTCATCTTATGAAGAGAGACTGCGGAAACTTAATATGTTTTCCTTAAAGGATCGTAGAATCCGTGGGGACTTGATAGAAACCTTTAAGATCCTAAAAGGATTTGATGTCATTAATCAAGAGAACCTATTCGAGCTTTCAACTCAAGTGACAACAAGAAATAATGGTTTAAAACTAAACGGTCAACGTTGCATCACCGATCTCCGTAAAAATTATTTCAATGTTGGAGTCGTTGATCGATGGAACAAGTTACCAGCAAATGTTGTCGGAGCCAGCACAATAACTACATTTAAAAACAGACTTGACGCGCACTGTAAAGTAAATGGGTATTGATAGTGCGAATTCATATCTAGTCCCCCGTATCGATTAGTTGTAGTGGTAGTGGTAGTTGTAGTTAGTATTTTTCATATCCTATCATTCTTCACTATGAAACTTCCATGTTCCTATTTTCTTTAGGGACATGGTATCATTTTCCAACTGTTTTCTTACAAGTAGTTGATAGTTAGTAGTATGTAGTTCAGCAGATACCCTCGTTATGGACGAATAGGTCTCCTGGTGTCTGTTAATCCTATGTAATCTTATGTAATCGTCCTCCTCCTCCTCCTCCTCCTCCTCCTCGGACCACCATCGGGATTTATATACCAGGGGTCACTGCTGCAGGGGGCATTGAAGTGCACGGCGTCCTACTTGGAAAGTGCACTACCGCAGTGGATTGAAACGGAGCTGGGGCCTGATTGACTGCTGCCTCCCAAGAAAGCGCCAGGCAAGGCTGCCGCACCACCCCTGAACTTCCACACTGAGCCTACACCAACACTACATTAGACCTCATAACACACACAGATAGCCCCGAGTTAACGGTTACCACTACTACTCTCGACCTGTGACGGGCTGTGGTTCAGTTAGGGTCCTGACAGTTAGTGACCACCATCGGGATTTAAGGTACCAGGGGTCACTGCTGCAGGAGGCATTGAAGTGTACGGCGTCCTACATGGAAAGTACACAATCCGCAGTGGATTGAACGGAGCTGGGGCCTGATTGACTGCTGCCTCCCAAGAAAGCGCCAGGCAAGGCTGCCGCACCACCCTTGAACCTCCACACTGTGTTCACACCATTACAAAACACACATAACATGACCT
>JACEEZ010005208.1:25000-27500 GCA_016584305.1 Chionoecetes opilio | reverse complement strand
TTTTTTTTAATATTTATACCGCTCTACATAGAAAAAAGCAACACAGGCGTAGTCGTACAGCATTCGTGTGTTTGTGTATTTACGTAGTGATCTAAAAGTTAACAAAAGATATCCCATTTTTTTTTTAATATTTATACACAGAATACTAATGATAAAGAAACACAGGTGTAGTAACTAAGCTACCCGGGGGTTTTTTGGTTAGTGTATTTACTAAAGTTATCAAAAGATATCCCATTGTTTTTAATATTTATACACAGAAACTACATAGATAAAGCAAAAGGTGTAGTAACACAGCTTTCCGGTGTGTAGTACACATACGTAGGATACTGAATTATACAAAGATTACCTTTTTTTTTAATATTTATACACAGAATATCATAGATAAAGCAACAGGATGAGAAAAGTACAGTTTTTCCGTGTGTGTTAGTAACAACTGTAGTGATATAAGTTATACAAAAGATATACCATTGTTTTTAAATTTATACACAGAAAAATACATAGAAAAAGAAACACAGGAGAAGTAACGAAGCATTCCGGTGTTTAGTGTAGTTATGAGTGAATTGTATTTATACAAAAGAAAAAAATACATTTTGGCATTAATGTTTTTGGCATAAAACTTTTTTTGTAGGGGAATTGGAGGGGGGTTTGGTGGAGTGACGTATCAAAAGGGCCCGGCCGGATCTTTTTGGGAGGTTTGCCCAGGGAGTACTTCCAGCCGGGCCATTGGTGCCAGTAAAATCCCCCCCAGTGATGGGGTTTTTAATAAGTCCCTGATGGGGTACCCTTCAGGCTGGCGTGGCCGCAGTTTTATCCCACCAAACCCCACGTTCTGGAAAAACATGAATCAAGTCATTACAGACACAGCCCCCTCTTTATTGTCTTGTCTATTTTACATGGATCCCTGAGGATGGATGTCTATTTTTACCATTTCTATATTTTTGTATTGCTAAGATCTTATACCACAGAACAAGAAAGTTTGATCATTTTGAACATGTATCAAAAATGTTATGGGAGAAAACACTTACAAATTGCAGCGACATGAAAACAACAATGTGAGAAACTTTTTTTTTAACACACATTTTTTTTTTGCCATATTTCTTACATTAAAAAACCATTTAATTTTTTGGGACGGGGCCTTGACAAAAAGGTCCCCTCTCATACTTCCGCTCTTTTTTCCTGTAGGATACCTTTTTGTCTTCCTCTCTTCCCCTTCCGACAGGACTATTGGGCCTCTCTAGTCCCTTCTCTTTTTGTTTTCCCTGCCCTTTCTTCATGATGGGATTCAAAGGGATCCACACTTTTTTCCTTGTAGGGGCCCTCTACCTCCCCTTTCCCTGCCCCCCCTAAAAATATGCACATGATAGCCCCAAACCCTTTTTGAAATTTGACCTCCTAATTTGTAGAAAAACTAGAAAATATTTTAGACGAAAGACAAGGGCCCTTTTACTGAAGATTTGCTAACCAACTTTTCAATTATAAACAAAACTTGAAAATTTTAAATTTGGGGCAATTTGTAACAACAAGTTTTTAAAATTTCTTATGGACATGCCCATCAGTGCTCTTCACACTATGCAAGCTGACCAGCGTGAGCAAGACGTTGTATTAAAGTGCCAAAGAAGGGAAGTCATTTAAAAAATGACAGATCTCATACTAAACCTGCACACTTTAGAGTTGACAATACCACAGTTGGCCATTTGAGTGTATTATAAGCGTCTTGTCCGACATGGGTATGAAGCTCTGCCAGGGTTTGCGTGTCAGGCGCCCCTGCGTCGCCACTGTACCTCCATCCTTCCCGAGGAACACATACCAAAGACTTTGTTTTTTATATTTGTGAACGTGTTCAATGACATTGTGATCAAATGAAGTTTATAATATATATAAAATATAATAAAATTAATATATAAATATATATAAATATTATATATATAATAAAATTAAATTTTAATATATAATATATATAGAAATTTTAATTATATATAATATAAATTATATAAATATATAAAAATATAAAATTATTTAAAATTATAATTATATATATAATTATAATTTATATAATATATAATATATATATAAATATAATATATATATAATATATTAAAAATATAATTATAATATATAATAATATATAATATTAATAATATATAATATATATATAATATATAAATTTTAAAAAAATTATAAATTTTTTATAATAATAATATATATATAATATATAATATATATATAATATATAATATATATAATATATAAAATATAATAATATATAATATATATAAATATATAATATATATATAATATTAATATATATAAAATTTATAATATATATATAATATATAATATATATAAATTTAATAATTTTAAATATATAATAATTTTAAATATTAAATATATAAATATATATATATTAAATTATAATATATATATAATATATAATATATATAATATATATATAATTATAATAATATATAATATATAAATTAAAATATTAAATTAAAAAATT
>JACEEZ010005208.1:0-20000 GCA_016584305.1 Chionoecetes opilio | reverse complement strand
TTAAAAAAGAAAATAGGGAAAAACTGGTTCACAAATAGGGTGGTGAATGATTGGAAGGACTCAGTAGACAGGTAGTTAGTGCGGAGTCATTAGGGAGCTTTATAAGGGGGCTGGATAGGTTCATGGATGGGGATGAAAGGTGGATGTAGGCAGGCCCACCGAGAGGAGGGATCTGCCCCGGGGCCCATGGGGTTCTGGGGGGGCCCATGGGGTTCTGGGGGGGCCCCATGGGGTTCTGGGGGGGCCCATGGGGTTCTGGGGGGGCCCCATGGGGTTCTGGGGGGGCCCATGGGGTTCTGGGGGGGCCCATGGGGTTCTGGGGGGGCCCATGGGGTTCTGGGGGGGGTCATGGGGTTCTGGGGGGGCCCATTGAGGCTTTGATGGGGCCATAGGACCCATCAAACATAGAGGGATTGCTTGTAGAACTGACAGATCTCCAAAATAACTGAAAAGCTATGTTAGTACTGCAGAGAGGTGAAATATTGGGAAGAATTGTGGGTTTGGTGAAACAAGCATGAAATTTGGCAGACAATTAAAAAAGGTGCTTGGGAAGATATTTGGCTATAGGGCCATTCCAGATTCATTCCATGAGCGGAGTGGCAGCCATTTTACAAAATGGCTGCCAAAATATCTTCTGGAATGTTGTGTCCGCCATAGCAATGGTGCTCTCTGCACTTTTATCTTTTTCCTCTAATTTTTTTTTCTCTCTCTAGTTTTTTCTAGGCTAGTGGCCTGTGTAATTGTTTTGGGTACAATAGATGTGCTATTAGTCACAAGATAATTAGAATAAAATACATTTTTAATATTATTTGGAGCCAGAAGGCTCACGTGATGGCTTGTGAATGATGGCCTTGGATTCCGGAATGCAGGTTTTGTTAGACTGTGATGTTCATTTAATAAAGACTCCAGCTCATTGAATCACTTTCACATATTTTGACCCTCTTCTTCTGCTTTCAGGTGTGACAATGGCCAAAGTTTACAAGGTGGTGGATCCCCTACAGCCCGGGACATCAACACAGGGTCTACAAACTGACTGGAGCAAGTGCGTTCTTTGTCGGGAAGACACGTCAGAGGTGCTTCGCTGTCCGGCGAGTCTACACGTGCCACACAGGGAGCAGGGTACAAGACAGTGGCTGAGCTTCTGTAGGTTTTGACAGGATTGGCTGTTTGCCCACATCAATCAATCTTTCAAGGCTTCATGATGGGAATGGCATTGAAGAAACACTACAGCGGCACAAGGCCAAGTGGCACGACTCACGTAGGCTCCTCTACAGCAGAACAAAACTACAGCGTGCAGAGAAGCGTAAGAAACCCCCAGAAGATGCTGCTGATGACTCTGCTGATAGCTCAAAGAAGTTCACCCGCAAGAGTGCTGGTAAGAAAAGTGCTTCCGCCGAAACATGCTTCTTGTGTGACAAACCTGCACCAGACGGGGAGTCTTTGACTCGAAAAGCATCAACATTTGGGCTTCATAGCAATGTCAGGAAGGCTGCAATGAAATTGCAGGACAAATCCCTACTGGCCAAACTGAGTGCAGGAGACTTGATTGCACAAGAAGCCCGGTACCATCTGCCATGCTTGCTCTCTTTGTACAACAGAGCTAGAGAAACAAAAACATAGGAAGAGTCTGGTGTGGACAAAATGAATCATGGCCTTGCATTTGCTGAGCTGCTATCTTATATTGAAGATACTCGCATGGACAGTCTAGTTGCACCCATCTTCAAACTCAGTGACCTGGTCGATCTGTACACAACAAGGCTAGAACAACTTGGAACTGATGTTGCAGGACGCGTCCACTCCACTGACCTCAAAAAGAGAGTACTGGCCTACTTTCCAGACATCTTCTCTTCTTCTCTTCTTTCTAGGTGGGGAGCTAAACCACGGTTTTCAGTCGCAGTTCAAAGCCTATTTTCCGGCTGGCTCCCTGAGGGCTTGTAGGATTAGGCCCTAACTCTCTGCTCTTTTTACCCAAGCCTTTTCTAGAAATACTTTAACCCCTTCAATGATTCTTCTATTGGTGTCCTGTACCCTACTCAAACCTAAAAGAAATTCCATTATCCCATCTATGTTCCCCTCTGCCACTCTATCCCACTGATCCCCGCCTACCTCCCGTGCCACTATTGCTATAAGCCGCTCTCTTTCCTCATCATACCTTGGACACATTAATACCAGGTGATCTACAGTTTCATCTAGTCTACCCATACACATTTGACATATCTTGCTTCCTTCGTTTGCCCATCTATATGTTCTACTATTGACCTCCAGAGATTTTGTCCTTGCTTTAAATAATAAACCACTCCCCAAGCTACCATCATAAAAGACCTCACACTTTGGTGTGGTCTTCCCCTTGTACCAATTCAGAGAACTCTTACCCTCCATCCTCTGTCTCCACATCTCCCTGCCCTGCCTCTGAACTTGGTCATTCACCTTTCGCTTTAACTCCCCCTCACTAGACTGGTGTATCCTATCTGTGAAACCCTGTAACCCACACTTCCTCTCCCACCGTCTGCTTGATCTATCCCATTTACTACTCTGTCCTATCCACTCATAAACTTTTCGAGCCCACCTGTTTTCATCCATTTTTCTAAGCCTGATTTTGTAATTAAGCACTGACTTTCCTATTCTCTCCGCAAAGGTACTCCACCCTGCCTCTCCCTGATCGCCTCCACTGCTACATACCTGTTTGCCTCTAGTGCAAGTCTACCTACCCTGTTCTGTACTACCTCTAACTTGTCCAGCTCTCCTACCGTCCACCTCATACACTCTGCCCCATACATGAGGCTCGGTACTGCCATGCCTTTCCACAACCCTCTTACTACCTCATACCTGTTTGCCCTACATCTTGCTACACTACCAAGCCTTCCCACCCACTGATTTGCTTTTCCTATTTTATCCTGTTTCGTCCTATCTGCTCCCTTCCATCTACCGTGATACCTAGGTATTTATATGACTCGGTGCGCCCTATCCTCAGGTCTCCCATTTCCCAACTCCTACCCTCATCTGCTGCCTCTCCATTTATAACCAGGACCTGACTTTTCTCACTGTTAAATTTCATCCCAAAATCCCTCCCATACTGTGCGACTATATGTAGCATCTCCTGAAGTTCTCCACTGTCCTCACTCATGACAACTATGTCGTCAGCATATAGTAAACTGCTCAACTTTTCCTCCCCAACCCTTATCCCATAGCCCGAATTTCTCAACCTAATTGCTAATTCCTCTGTATATAAGCCAAAAAGTAACGGTGATAACACGCAGCCCTGCCTAACCCTCTTCGACTACCTACCCACTCTGTCTCTATGTCCCCAAGCCTGTACACTGCCCGTGTGTCCTCATACATACTATCTATTATGCTGACTATTCTGTCACTAATCCCAATTCTAGACAGTAGTCTACAAAGCAAACCCCTATTGACCCTATCATAAGCCTTTTCAATGTCAAGGAATGCAAGGTATGTCTTCCCACCCATCCTATTCATTTTTTCTATCACTGAACTAACTACGAACATGTTGTCCTCACCTCCCTATCCCTGCGAAAGCCATTCTGTTCCTCCCCATTACTCTATTTCTCTCACAACATTCACTAATCTACCATTTAGTAACCCACTGAATATCTTTCCCACCGTATCCATTACTGCTATTGGTCGATAATTTTTCAAGAGCTTTCTACTTTTGTGACCTCCCTTGTGTAATAGAGTAACCCTACCCTCATTCCATTTCCTTGGGACTCTCTTATCCTGCCAAATCTGCCTAAAAAGCCTATACAACCCATCCACCATACCCTCACCCCCTTCTTTATACAATTCGTTTGGTATACCATCCCTGCCTGCTGCTTTCCTATTTTTCAGCTTTTTTAAGTAACTCCTTATTTCTTCCTTACTGAAATGTTCATCCATTCCCTCATCTATCTTCCTTTTACTTCCTATATTTACTTCACCTAATTCTACCTGCTCAGTCATGCCCCCCACCTCCTCCCAAAACTTCTTGATCTCCCTCTTAATCTCTCAGTCCTTTCACCACTTCGTCTCCCACTAAAATTTCATCTACGCACGGTTGCTCCCTGTCTTCTCTCCCTCTAAGAAAAGTATACCAATCCCTACACCCTTCCTCACCCTTCTCCCTTAGTTCCTCTACAATTTCCCTCTCCATGTTTGCCCTAGCCTTCCTAATAAGCGCTTTTACTTCTCTCTGTTTTTTCTTATACCTATCCCATGCCTCCTCATACTCTAACCTTCCTCTATCTCCATCTACTTCCTTTCGAGTCTCTTTCGTGCCCTGTTCTGCCTCCTTTCTTTCCTCCTCGCCCTCTTAATCTCACTATTCCACCACCTATTGCACTTTTTTCCCCGGCTCCTTTGCTTCACTTTACCTATCCTCTTCCTAGCTATTCCATCTATTGTCTCCCACAGACTCTGGTTCATTTCATCCACCCCCTTTCCTCCTTCCAAACTACCTGTTTCAAGTCCCTCCTAAAATGTTCCCAATTTGCCTGTCTAATGTCCCATCTTTGTTGTGCATTTTTCTCCTTTCATTCTCCCTTTGTTTTTTACTTGTATAATTTAAGACTATCATGTTGTGGTCACTATTTATATCTACCAGACCCTCCTCATCTATCCACATATCCTTCACCATCTTCCTGGCATTTTCATTTACTAGCACATAATCTATAGCTGATTCCCTCCCTCTCTCTGCCCATGTTACTCTACCCTCTGCCATTGTCGTATTTAGGATTTCTAACTCGTTGGCCTCAACAAAATTTAAGAGTAGTATCCCATTCCCATTTACCTCCTCCCCTAGTATACCTATGTGTCCATTCATGTCCCCCCATAACTATTATCTGTTCCTGTCTGTGTTCTGCTAATAATCTACTAATCTTGTTATATTTCCTTTCATTTTCTATACTAGCCCCTCTCCCTTCAACTGTCATATAGCAGACTACTAAGATGATCGTCCCTTTTTCTCCTCTTCTTTGTACTCTAATCTAGCAGCAAAAATATCTTCGCTTGCCTCACAGGTTCCTACATCTAGCTCCTCAACATCTATACCTGCATCCTGCCTGACGATAACCCCCACCCGCCCCTTTTCTAGGATCTTGCTTCTACCCTTATTTTTAAGGTGATACCCCTCTGTTCTTACATTTATCCTCTCCCTAAGGTGGGATTCCGTGACGCCTACTACATCAAAACCCCATTCACTTAATTCCCCGGAAATGTCCTCTAATTTGCCTACCCCCCACCCCTGACATTAATGCATCCAAATCGCATAGAGTTTCTACCACCCTTCCCTTGGTTCCATTTTCTAACACTGGGTCTTCCCTTATATCTTGAAGCCCTATGCCTCCCATTTTTCCCCCGTAGACCTAGTTTCCCTGGCTAGCTAACTAACAGCCTTCTCTAACTGGTCCCCGTACGCCTCTGTCCCCATCTTACTTAGGTGGACACCATCTCTGGTATACATCGAGTGCTTACCATAGAAAGTGTCCCACCCGTCCACAAACCGCAACCCCATATCCTTGCACAGCTCCTCTATCTTGCTATTTAGACTTAAGGCCCTCGACAGCCACTCCTGACCCGCATACTCCCTAGGGATCACACCACAAATCACCCCTTTCTACCACTCTCCTTGACCTTCTCTAACAGGGCCTTGTACCTAGTTACCAACTCCTCCGACCTCGCCTTGCCTACGTCGTTCCCCCGACGTGCACCACCACAACCGCATCCTTCCCTGTGCCTACCATCAGCCTGTCCAGTCTATCTGTAACATCCTGCACAGATGCCCCTGGATAGCACACCCTAGTCCTCCTGTCCCTGTCCCTCTCACAGAAGTTCTGGTCCAGGTACTTCACCTGAGAGTCTCCCACCAACACCACCTCAGGCCCCTTTCCACTCCTGTCCCCTGCTTGCTGCTCCTCCACACCTCTACTCTTCACCCCCATATCCTCCTCCCCCAGCACAGCATACCTGTTGTGCAACGGCACCTCACCTGACTTTTCTGCCCCAGCACTACCTGGCTTGCTTCCCTTTCCTACCACCCGCCACTCTCCCTCCTTGGGCCTGGTACCCTCACTTGCCGGCCTGGTAACTACACCTGCCTGCCATACCTCTACACCCTCCTCAAGGCTGTGGACCTTCTGCTGAAGGTCCTTCACCTCGCCCTGCATGGTACTAACCAGCATCCCAGTACCTACATTTCCCTCATCCACTACTCCCTTAAGCCCCTTAACCTCCTCCTGCAATGCCTTGACCTGTTCCTGTAAGGCACACACCACACATTCCCTCACCGAGGACCGCAACATGTCACACCCACCGCACAGGATGTAAACATTAACCACCTCTTCCACCCGCTGGTTACACGTGGCTTGGGCCACACCTACCTCCTCTGTAGGGAGCACAGCTACCTCCTGACCCCCTGCGGCCACGTCAGCTGTAGCTACACCCTCCACAACCCCTTCTAGAACCCCACATATCTCCATATTTCACAAGAACTAGCAAAATTCAATCACGAAACACTTAGCTCAGGTCCACACGTCCTGCCTCCACGGAGTCCACTCGGCTAATCCGAGTGGACTCAACATGGAAGCTCACAAGCAAGGCCGAGATGTAGTCCTCATTTCCAAAGCCGGGCACTTGCGTTACCGCTTGCATTACTGCGTTACTGCGTTACTAATGCACTACCAAATCGGTAACGCAGTACCGCGGTAACGCAAAGATTTTCAAAGCAATGCACTACCAGTAATGCACCAAAAAAATTTAGCGTTATCACTTGCATTATCGTAATTTTCAAAAGTTAAGAAACTAAGACGACAATCGCCGAATCTGTTGCGCGGCATTGTTGAGCTCTGTTCTGCAGGCGTCGCGTGTATTCATTCATAGACCACTTTGTTGGGAGTTAGGAATTTTAAGGGACTCTTATATTTCCGGGAACACACATTATTTTTTTTTTTTTCTCGAAAACTAATCATTTTATGGGAAACGTTCTTCTATACAAAAGTGTTTAGAATAATGTGGTGTACAATGTATGCGAAAATGAAAAAGATCGAAGGAAAAAACTTGGTAAAAATTTTGGTAACGCTGGTAATGCACTTTCAATTTTGGTAACGGTAACGCAGTAACGCAGTAACGCGGACCGCCCTAAGGAAATTAAAATCGGTAACACATTGACGGTAATGCACCCCTGATTTTTCTGTAACGCATTGACGGTAATGCACTGCCTGTCCGGCGGTAACGCGCCCAGCTCTGCTCATTTCACACCAAGATGTTGGACAAGCACTGAGGAAAGCATGTGAGCATGAGGCTGATGGTGATGGTGTTCATCTTGCCAGGGCTGCGAACATAGTGAGGAGAGACATGTTCAAGATGAAAAACCAGTTTGGTGGTTCCTTTGAACCCAACAGCCAGGAAGATTCTGTTCCAGTGTCTCTGTTAGCGTTAGTTGCTATGGTGTTGAATGGGCCAAACATCAAGGCACAGTCAAGCTCTTCAACAATGCCCCAGCCAGTGCTCACGATTTCCCAGCTACTGATGTCCAATAGCATGGTACGACGTCAGGAGAATCAGCAGGCCCCATGTACAACAAGGCACAACCAAGGAAGGGAAACACCTCTGCCCATCTACTTGGGTGGGCCTGGTGGTGTATATACCTGTATATACCTGGTGGAGTGTGGAGTATAACCTGGACGACCCTACCAGAAGCATCAGAAGCTTGCAGGGAACTCTTGCGATGTGGCTGCAAGAACGGCTGCAGAGGACGCTGCAAATGCAGGCGGCGGCTCTTCAGTGTACAGGTCTTTGTGAGTGCGGTGGACAGTGCTCTGAGGACGCGGCTCACAGAGAACAGTTCATTACTGTTGGGACACAATTTCCATCCTATGACTTGCAATTACACTATAATAAGCTATGGTGTGTACCTCTGCTCCCTACAAAAACACAAGAAATAATTCTGGGTTGTTTGACGCACTTGACGAAGTGGTCCTGATTTCAAAATCGTAACATGACGTAAAAATGATAATTCTTATTTTTTAGCTCAAACTAGTAATTATTTGCCATTTCAACTGTTATGTGGACAGTAAAATTACTGATGTATGATTTATAATACAAAGGAAAAACATTCCCACCCCTAGAATTGATTTAACCTACAATATCAAAGAATTTCAAATAAGCGAAAATGGCCGCCCTTTTTGTCACAGGTCGAATCTGAGATGGCCCTAAATCTAAAAATCACCACTGAGGCACAGTGTACCTGCGGACCAAATTCCATGCTTGTTTCATCAAACCCACAATACTTTCACCTATCTGCAGTACTATGTGGAATGAAGCAAAGCTAGTTGCTTCAAACCTGGACATCAAGGTGAAACTGTATCGTAGTCGTGGTAAAGCAGCTGCACCTAAACGCAAAAGAATATTTCATGATGATGGTGATGGCACAGCAGTTCAGATTTATCACAACAAAATGAAGCAGATGAGTCACCTGAAGAAGAATTTTTCAGAAAGTCTGCGTTATATATATACCGTATATGCCGGCGCATAAGACGCAGTTTTTTCCCTTAAAAAGGAATGCAAAGTTCACCCTGCGTCTAATGCGGCCATATTAGCGCATGAGAGGTCGGGCAGAGAATGCAGAACAGCCGGTGGTGTATTAATAAAGGGGTCTGGAGTGATCTGTGTTGAGCAGTAGTTCACTGAGCACAAATGTGTAAGTGTGTTATCAACAGTAATGCATAATACTAAGAAAAGGTTGGAGTTTAAGAGAAAACAAGAGTTGGGACAACAAGATAGCGATTGTTGGTGCCAAGATGGCCGTGGCAGATGTAAGCATGATCCACACCCAGCTGCTGCTCTCCATTGTAAAACGTCTGATATCTCAGGTCTGCCGCTTCACCTGGATTACTTCACTCGGCGACCGCCTCCGCACACCCACCATGGGTCATTACCGCTCAGACTCCTCCCCGCACCCATGGAAAAGACAAACATCCCGCATATTAGATGTCGCCTTAACCCGCATTCGATTCGGGCCACACAAGTTGACACAACAGTTGGAAGGAGATGATAGAAGGGAGGCAGAAAATGGTGATGGAATTTTCGCTGTAATGAGTATTGTTGATAAATGGAATAGTGAAACAAAGAGAGTGTTAAAGTTTTATTTGAAGGAGTGTGAGCGGTGAGAGGGAGGTGTAGTATCTTGGGGAGTCTGTCTATACACACAAGTGTCGTAGCCGCGAAACGATTGAAGAAGTGGACGAAGAACAATGTGAACAGGAGCCAGCTGAACAAATGGAGAACAGAGAGAACAATGACAATAACATGATTTAGTAGTGTGTGAGGAGGGTAGAGTAGACAGGAAGTAACATAGGGCGTGAAGTAGCGATACGGCACCAGTGGCCGCCGGAAGTACTAAGGGGCGTTATAGGGGGAGTAGAAGCCGATACGGCACCATGCGCTTCGTGGCCTGTTCAATGACCTGAAAAAGATTTAGTATAAAACAGGACACAGTGAAGGGAAGACAGATTCACAGAGAGGAGCGAGCGAACAACCAGTTTCTCATACTGGTCTCATCACCCACCCTTGTTATAAGGCACTTAGCCTGTCATGTTAAAACATTTTCCCCAGACATAAATAGATAGCGAAAATGGACCCGTCTTCGGCTGTCTTCCGCTTTTGTGGACCACGGGAATAGTAAGTAACTGAGTGACTAGTTTTATTTGATTGTGCAGTAAACCGTGACTAGGGTCATTACCCAGTATATACAGTACATCCCGAATGTTATCAAGTTTTAAACGTAATGGTTCACATGTCAATAAGACAGGAAGATGTCAGAGACAAAAAATGTTGTATGTGATTATTATGTTATTTTAGAATAAAATGTGTGAAACTATAAGCTGCGTGTCTCAGCCCCACTTAACGAGCCAGGTACCTTATGCCCCTCTTGTGCCTAACCAAAGTATTCAGGTGATAAGCAGCTTTTGTCTTAAGCTTTTATGAAAGAAAATATAGAGGAAGGGGCTCGACAAAACTGGTGTCAGGTGTGGGGTTGAGACACAAAGTATTGATGTGGGGGAGTGATAACAGCCTGAGGTAGCTAAGGGTAGGAACTCCAACTGAAAGATTTAACGTAGACTTTGTAAATCAACACGGTTATATATCAGAATCTGAATTTGACGATAGCGATAAAGAATCGCTTGAAGACATGGGTGTAGATTCAACCATGAGTGGTGGGCTGTAGGGGGTAACCGTAATATCACTACGGATGACTTGTCCATGCTGATGGCAAGACATACATTAAATGATTTTGGGCGCGTGACTGGCTTAAAATATTTTTGTGGGGACTCGATAAGTTCGCACCTAATCCAAATTTCTCCCTTGCCACCCAACCCCAGAGAGTTCTTTAATGACCGAGTCTAGAACAGTATTGAACTGGATGAGCTGGGTAAGCTAAGCTAAACTAAGCAGCATTGTTTTAGGGAATGCTGGGGCATCTTTAGAAGAATGCATTAAAGAACATGGGCAAGATTTTGTTGCGGTAAAGGGGGAGTTCTTGAAAATATACCTGCAGATGAGGAGAATAAGACTCGTGCAGAACTGTTAAGTACAGCGAGGAGGATGTTAGGAGAGACCCTGAGAGATTTCTCCCATCCGTTACGGACAGCATACGGGGAATTGGCTCGAAAAGAGAAAAATTTTGCACCATTATATAAAAAATATTTCTGTGCTCGCCTTCTCTCATGCTTCCCTCCACCGTATGAGTTACTCGTTGACATCGGATGAAAAGAAAGATCCTTTGAGCATATTAAACAAAGGATATGCTTGGGCTCAAGCCCACCCTCATGTGAAATTACTAGACAGGGATATAGTAAAGAAAGGCAAGGGGGTATGTGGCCTAGTGGAGCCGACACCAAACCGGGCGCTATAACCACGAAATAGCCATCACAAAGATATTCAGCGGTGGTGCGCCACCGAGAAGAGAATGGGTATCGGGGATACCCAAGTCATTTAAAACCAACAAACGCCCTCAGGCCCCTCAAGGCAGTAGACTGTAAAAATGCGGCCGGATGGGACATATTGAAAGGGAAATTGTAGACAGCCCAGGCTGCAATGGTTTCCCCCAGACAAGAGGGATGCTGGATGTGTGGCCAGCCAGGGCATAGGGCGATCGGGTGAAACTACCAACGCCCGCCTGTGTCAAGAGGTGCCGCCATGCGGCGGGACACCAGACAAAAGCATTACAAAGGGGAAGGACACGGCCCTTACAACAAAAAAAACGCCAAATTGGTCCCGGGTTAATGGCCTTTTTACCACGCAAGGACCCAACTATTTTGTTTGAAGGTCCGGGTAGGGGCGATTCAGACGCCAGTATTAGCAGTAATAGAGAGTGGATCCTCAGCCCACAGTATGGAGGAAAGGCTGTTTGAAGCCAAAAATGGTGACTATGTAAAAATGAGGAAACCACATAAGTTGAGAAGCGTCTTACATAGCCCTATACCTACAGTAGGTAAGGGAAATTTTAAATTAAATATAGGTCATACGATGGAAAAGCAAGAATGCATGATTATCTCTAAAGAGATCACCCTACCAACCCCTCTAATTTTAGGCCTTGTTTCATGTTCAGGAAAAGAGGCCGTGATTCACCGGTATATGCTACCAACGGAGGTAGAACACTAGCACTAACCTTTGGAGGTATTCACCTAGAGGTAGGGGATCCCCCTGAGGGTGGATAGGTCAATATCCCCAGGATGGACTAGCGGAGGAAGGAGGAGAAGGAGAACAAGAAATACCTAAAAGGGTGAAGGCAGAGGCAGATTTGACATTGTCTCCAGGCATGATAGGTTACGTTGAGCTAGAAGCACAAACAGGCTGTACAGAAGGATTGTTTCTGCCTAATGCAGGAGAAAAAGGTGGCATGTTCCTATATCCAGGGTTGGTCAAGTGCAATAGGAATAAAGATAAAAGTAAGAGTATATTGTAATCCCCATATGCTAACCCAAGTCCCGAATATTTACATTTAACTCCGGACATGGTAGCAGGTCAAAAAATCCCTTGTAGTACAGTAACCTATGCAGAACCACCTGCTATGGCTTGTAGCATTGGGGCAGAGGACGAAAGTAAACACAATGCACAAAGACAAGAAAGTCTAGATAGTGAAAAGAAGGAAAGACTAAGAAAAATGGTAGTTTCCCTCTTTTCCCCTCAGGAAGAAAAGAAAACAAAGCACTATCAAGCATCACTGACAAATACCCTGTGCTTTTTGCCTTAGAGAGGACCCACTTACTATAACTCCTTATTATTGTCATACAATCAAGCAAAAACTGAACACCCAGTTTTTACAAAGCCCTACCCTATCCCTATCAAATATCACACGCAGATAGAGGAACAACTCAAGTTATTACACCATCAGGGGGTAATTCAGCCAAGCTATTCTCCTTATAATTCACCTTGGCTCCCAGTAATGAAGAAGGATGCAGGCATAAGGCTGTGCCGGGATTTTCGTAATTTTAAAGAAAAACTAGTGATGATAAACATCCCATTCCTAATATTCAAAGTATTTTAAAACCAAATTGGGTCATAGCAAGTGTTCACACCCTTGATCTCCGCTCAGGGTACCATCAGTACCACTGACCCCGGAGTCTATGCAGAAAACTGCTTTTGGCCACCCCTTATGGTTTGTGGGAGTACACAGGGGTCCCTTTTTGGGTTTAAAACAGCACCCAGTGCGTAGCAAAGGATTATCAACCACATTTTGACAGGCCTATTTGGGCAAAGTGGCCCGGGCCCTACCTAGACCACTCATTGGCCTGGTCCTACCTTTTGATATTCATGTAGGTCATTTGGAGAAAGTGATAAGTCCACTAGCGACAGCAAACATGTCCCTTAGGATAGATAAATGCCAGTTCTTTGAGAAAGAAGTGTCATACCTAGGACACATAATTAGTGCAGACGGCATCAAACCACAACCACAGAAAATAAACACTCTGAAAAACATTCCAATACCAAAAACGGTAAAAAAAAGACAAAATTTCCCAGGGGTTTTTTAACTATTACAGAAAAATTTATTTACAACTTTTCTAAAGTAGCGGCACCCATTCACAAGCTATTAACGGGACTAAGGAAAGACCGAAAGCTAACCACCCAATAACATGGAATGAGGACGCCCCCCAAACCTTCAGTTCTTTTAAAAGAAAAGCTCACAGATGAAATTACTCTAAAATTCCCTGATTTCAGTAAAACCTTCGTCCTGACGACGGATGCGTCAGATTTTTGTATTTGGGGGGGTGTTGCAACAGGCCGATGAGGAAGGAAGAATGAAAACCTTTGACGTACTTCAGTCGCGCATTAAATTCCGCGGAAGTAAAGTACTCGGCCTTTGGAACGGGGGCATTAGCAGTGATTTATGGCCTCGCAGTCAAAAGACCCCTTATTTTTGGGGTATAAGTACGTATACAGAGTGACCACAGACCGCTGGTCTGGATATTTTAAGGCTAAAAGCCCAAGCAGTCGCATAGCGCGCTGGCAGACACTTTTGAGTGAATACGATTTTGGGTAGAATACTTACCAGGTAGAGAGAAAAGTCGTTGCCGATTATTTATCGAGGATACGACAACGAGAGAGTGACGTACTAGAAAGAGAGATAAAGGACGAGTATTGGTCCTAAGTAGTGACTCAAGGAAGCTGCAAGAATTTAAGATGTGGAACCCAGAGAGGTTATTAGAAAGCCAAGATACCGACCCGGAAGTGGGGGGCGGTGAAAGAAGTAGTGAAGCGAGGTAAAGAGAGTAGAGGAATCGATACCAGGAAGTACACGATAGACCAAATGATGGTAGAGGAGAATGTGCTGTATAAGCATTATAGCGACGAGTAGGGTCGCGAGCATCGGTGCATAGTAGTAAATAAAGACCTATTCCCCAAGCATTGGGGTTGGCTCAAATCGCGGTTACAGCTGGCCACGGGGGAGTCAAGACAACGTTGGCAAGGTGTAAGAAATTTGCATACTGGGCCGGGATGAAAGTCTCTATTACTAACTATTGCAAAAACTGTCCGGCGTTTTTAGGGGCTGTAAAGCCAGCTACCGTGCAAAAGGGACCATTAAGGGAGTACCCGAGATTGGTACTCCGTATGAGAGGATCCAATGGATCTCGTAGGCCCAGTAAGTACCTCGAAAAAGGACACAAGTATATTATGACGGGCATAGACGTGATGACCAGGTACCTGATTGCAGTTCCGTTGAAGTCAAAGAGCGCTAGTGAAGTGGCACAAGCTTTTTTCAGGCATGTAATATGTGCACAAGGAGCACCAGAGGTGCTCGTTACAGACAATGGGCGAGAGTTTATTACAATGTGTGTGAAGCACTCTCAGAAATGTTAGGATAAGACATTTAAGGACTACCCATACCACCCCCAGTAGTAACGGGAAAAATAGAAAAGAGTAACGGGACGATAGTTAACATATTAAGAACACTATGTGAAGATAATATAAGAGCTTGGGACAAATGGTTGCCTACAGCAAAACATGCCTATAAAACTGCCTAGCACAGAGTCATAAAGGACTCTCCCTTCTTTTTCCTATATTTGAGAGATGCAAGGACGCCATATGAAAAAACTTGACAACCTTGCCCCCCTTTGTATAACACCACAGATTACAGAAGAGAAACAGTGTTAATATCCAAAAAGGTATACACTACCTGCCAACAGTACCTAGAGGAGGGAAGACTGGAAAATGAGAGGAGGTTTAAAGGACAAAATACTGGTAGTGGAGATAGGAGACAGAGTATATTTGAGGACTATACCGAAAACCAGGAGAACCAAGGAAGTTGTAACCTTTCTATGAAGGGCCATACCGAGTTTATAGATAAGATAAGTGATGTTGTATTGAAAGTAAAGAGAATTAGAGGAGGTAAAATCAAGTCAATACACACAAACAATGTAAAAGTAGTACCTGAGGATGGTCTAGACATGTCAAATGTTAGGAATATTTGACAAGCATTCCCATGGCAAGGAGAAGTAGTATGTGATACATCCCCCCTAACTGGCCCACATATGGTGAGGCAGCATCTATACCTCCTTTCTAGATGACTCAATAACTAACGAAGCAGCGGGTGACAATCACACACTAGCCAGTATGACATGCGGAGGGTAATCCCGAGAATGATGCGCTAAATGATAACGGTGATAATGAGTCAGAATCAGAAGCTCCTCCTCTGCCGCGGCGCCCATTACGATCAAATACCACCGCCCCAGAATTACCTTCATAATGGGCAGACCGATCGAATACAGTGCATCAGAGGGAGAAGTACAGAGAAGGGTTTAAAAGGGGTTGAAAAGTTCAAAAAAAATCAGTCAGCAGGCCGTTTAAAATAAAGTAACGTCTCTCAATTTGCAGGCTCTGGGTATGACTCAATCTTTGGAAACCATTCACCCAGCACAAGAACCACCAACGAGGGCGGGATTGGCCTTCACTCCGGCTTTTCGGATGCTAATTACGGGGAGGGGTTATATAGTTCCAATCATGGTGAAAACCGATGCTGTATTACACCCCGGGATCGATGCTTGAATCTGACAGCGGATGTTGCATGGAGTACGGAGCATATGAATCGCTCATACCCAACGGGAGATCTGCTCAAGCGTACTTTAGAAGGGTTTCACGGAGAGTTCGGTAAACTATTCAAGGAAGCAAAGCATTCTGACATCATCGAGTGGTCGTGCCACACTCACGTTATCGTCGCGGAGCAGCAACTTATTGGGTTCCTGCTAATTACTTTTGGGACAGCGACGCAGAACATAGACAAAATACACAAGAAACTATATAACTTAATCAATTGACTGAATTGAAACAACGTAGAACATCATCAGAGATCCTAACTAAAGATACGAGACCTCAGACATATAATCCGCAACCCGTCTAGAGACGCAGAGAAACAGCGCTGAATTATAGGAGATTTCTATCAAAACTTGAAATAGAAGTGATGTAAGGTTGATAGAAACTATTTATTAACCAGTTAGCATTGTCCAGACCGGACCATGACTTCACCATTGAAATTGTTTTTGAGATGCTACAGACGTAGATCCCCCCATTATTCCTGAGATGTATTATAGAGACTTAAGAAGGCTTCACTGAGGCTCCGGGGTTGATTGGGGATTTTTGTGGGAATGTACAGAAAACCCTATAACTCGGACGCTGGGCTGGCCTGCCGAGTTATTCAATTTCGAGTATTCAAGTCCTCCTCTGAATGAGTTATAAAAAAAAAAAAAAAAAAAAAAAAAAAAAAAAAAAAAAAAAAAAAAAAAAAAAAAAAGGACATACAGTACTGTAAAGCATAAAAACTACACTTACCAATGCACGGTAGCATCAGGCATGTAATCCAAGGAGAGGGGAGCCTTGTTGTAACATGTAGAAGATGTTAGGGGGACTCAGTCGCATTTTAACATGGTATCACTATAATCACAACTCTGTACTGTATTGTATACAGTACTGTACCTGTAAAACTAATTTTACATCACTTAAGCACTTAATTACTGCAACACTATACTTGTACCTTAAACTGTGAAACAGCCCTTAATCACTAATGTACAGAATAATTTTTTATGTCACTCGGGGTCAGTGCTGCTGTCGAAAATGTGAGTTGGCAGATCAGGGGAGGTACTGTTCAGGAAGCTGCAACCAGACTCACTACTTGTAGAGGGCTGAGGTTCCCTGGCGTGTGGCTTTGGTTTGAAGAAGGCTGAAATTTTCGTTTGTTTCTGACTTGTACACTGCCTCTTGATAACAGCATTTCTTATGTCTCTCATAGGTGAGTAGAATGCATCAAATTGGTGTTCCACCAACCCCTCCAAAGCCTTGTCCAGGTGAAAACGAAGCTGAGACAATTTCATGCTGGCTGACTGGTCAGCTTCGTCATCACTGTCAGCTTCAACAGCAGCCTCCGCCCCCTGCACAACACTAGCTGCTATGTCCTCTTTCTGTCTGATGATGGTAGCCCAGAGCCCCAGCATCACTCTCCAGCCACTCAACTATGTTCTCCTCGGTGACTTCCGCTCACCACCTTTATGCACTGTTGCAGTGAAATCTTCTAAACCAAACCTAGTGAAGTCCACTTCTACTTCAGTCCCCTTCAGCAACTTGTTCCATGCATTGCTCAGGGTGGTGGACTTGAGCCCGTTCCACGCCTCAGCCCAGTTATACACAGTGTGCGTAAGTTGTACGCTTTGAAAATTCGCAAGCGACTGGAGCCCCCCTTGTGTCCTCTTGTCCCTCTACCTCTTCTACCACAAGGCACTCCTCCAGCTGCTTGTTTCTGTAGTGTCGCTTGCAGGCCTCGATCACGCCTTGGTCCATGGGCTGGATTAGGGAGGTGGTGTTGGGTGGCATAAACATTACTTTAATTCTACCACCATGGGCCTCCAGTTCATCTGGGCTCGGATGTGCTGGGGCATTGTCAAGTAGGAGGATGGCCTTGACATTCTCCATTGTGTTGCCAACACAGTTGTCTGGAAATGAATAACAGCAGGCACAAAAAAATGGTGGAACCATTCACTGGTGAGTTCACGGTTAAACCAGGCCGAGAGGTTGCCCCTGTAGATAACAGCAGTTACCCATGACGTTTTTGAGTGCCCGTGGTGTTTTTGCCTTGCCTACAACCATGGGTTTCAGCCTTGCGACCCGTCAGCGTTTCCACAGCACATAATGGAGATCCGATCTTTAGCTAATTTCCTCCCTGGAATGTGCCTTTCCTGCTTTGATGCCTGGGTGTTGGCGGGCAGAGACCTCCAAAAAAGCCCCGTCTCGTCAGCGTTGTAGAGTTGGGAGAGAAGGAGGCCAGACTCCTGCATAATTTTCTCCAATTTCTGACGGAAAGGCACCACCGATGCTCGATCAGCACTAGCACTCTCTCCCACCACTTTTCGGTTGGCTAGGCAGTGGCGACTCCTAAAAGTGAAGAGCCACCCAGCACTAGCCTTGAAATTGGTCACCTTTAAGTGCTTGGCCAACCTTACAGCGGCGTTTTGGAGGTCACCCCCCTTACAGTAACTCCAACTGCTCGTTCCTGCTTGTACCACTTGTACACTGCTGCATCCAGGGAGACGTTCTTAACTGGCTTAATCCTCTTCTTGGTAGTCTTGGAGATGCTTGGATCCTCCAAAGTAAGGGCCTGGGCACGAATCTTCTCTTTTACTTTCTTGATATCATAGAATGTGCTGGATTTGATATCAAACTCAGCACAAATAGCACGCATGGACGCACCTGCATCCATCCTTGCCAGCACTTTCACCTTTTCCTGCAAGCTCAGGCTCTCAATTTTTATTCCCTTCCTGCTGGAGACACCCTTGCGTGATAGAGCTGACATCTTGATATGCAAGTACTGTATGATGTAATCCTAAAACACGTAAAATAGGTGGCAAAGTAAAGCAAGGTCAGCAGCTTGCTGTATTCATAAAGCTTCTTAGCAACATCCTAGCAACTCCTAAGTTTAAGAGTTCCTAGAAGTTAGCTCGGGTGTTGCTGTGAGTTGCTAAGAGTCATAGCAACTCACAGCAACACCCGAGCTAACTTCTAGGAACTCTTAAACTTAGGAGTTGCTAGGAGTTTAGAGTTGGACAGAGACCTGCTGGAACCAGCGCGTAGGCTGCGCCGTGTTTTTGTTGTCCAAGCACCGTCTTGGATTACAAATCCCAATCCAATAACACTTGCTGAAATGTGTGTGTTATACTGCTTTGTGATATTGTTTGCAATGTTTTGCATTGATTATTATTTTGGCTCCTACCAAGCTTGTTGTTTTTGAAGCAGAAACCAATCCTTTTTCAATTTCGACAAAAAATGGAATTCGTATCCAAGACGGTGCTTGGACGACATAAACACGGCTCAGCTGACAGCCTACACGCTGCTTCCCGACCTTTGCTTTACTTTGCCACCTATTTTACGTGTTTTGGGATTACATCATACAGTACTGTATTTCAAGATGTCAGCTCCATCACGCAAGGGTGTCTCCAGCAGGAAGGGATGAAATTGAAGAGTCTGAGCCTGCAGGAAAGGGTCAAAAAGGACAAAAACACGACTTTATGCGACTGACGATATGCGAGTGTAAGCAAAGAGATGCAGTTATAACATCAATATGCCGAGATACATTATTTTTTGCCGACTTTCTGTTTACATGTTCACACAAGAGGTTGTGAGGGCATGATATGCCGAGTAAAAACCATGAGATGCAGTTTAGGTGAGGCGGTAGCAGAGTGGTTAGCGTCACCGAGTGGCATATTCCCCCCTTTTCGGCAGGTTGGCGGCCCTCTACGCATGGCTGTAGCTCCGAAACTAACTACAGGATTTTCTTGAAAATAACCTCATTGTGATTCCCACACAGTTACTTTTAATATAAATAAAAAAAAAAAAAAAAAAAAAAAAAAAAAAAAAAACAAACAAACCTGTGTCCTTGCCATGCCGAGTTATATCAAATTCCGAGTTATACAGTGCCGAGTTATAAGGGTTTTACTGTACTGTATAGACGAGACGCACGGCCTTCAGAGGTTCTCTTTGTTACTATTTACTCATACCCATGAAGGGAGATCCTTCTGATCTCTTGGATGTGTTTGAGATTCATGCATTTCCCTCCCAAATACCCTCCATAGACCCTAAGTATTTTGTACAAATAACACCTGATGCTAGATATTTGGCAGTATCAGAGGATCGTAACATGTACATGTTGGTACAAGATTTGAGCGTTGTAGGAGACACGACGCTCTTCTCATTTGCCCGCCCAGGGGTCCAATTTATACGACAGACGAAAGTGTCTGTGAAATAATATCTTTCTAGGCACCCCGGATGCTGCTGCGCTCTGTCCGAAACAGTTGGTGGAGAGGTTCCGGCCGACGTTCCACGCATACCTGCAGGATGGGCTTTCAGTGTGGATTCAACCTACCACACTTACCATGGTTTGCCCATCCAGCTCCTTACAGAAGTTCCGGAGACCATCCAAGGCACAGGGATCCTCCAAATTGGGCCAGCTGTCGGCCATGCCGATACCTTCA
>JACEEZ010005207.1:50000-66414 GCA_016584305.1 Chionoecetes opilio | reverse complement strand
GGCCCATTTATGTCGGCTAAATTTCCTACATAAAGCTGCGCCTCAACCCCGGGCCATGCCCTCTCTTCTACCCGTGCGGCCTACAACATCGACCATCAGGTGACTGTGCCCTTCGCGAGGACGGAATATTACCTCCGCTCCTTCCTACTATGCCGCTATGGTCGAAAGTGGAATACCTTGGTGCGCCAGACCGACCTGCACCTCACCACTTCCTTGCACACCTTCAAATCGGGCGTAGATGCCTGGCTGCAAGCGGAACTAACGCAATAAAATATGCAATAAAAACGATGAATAAATATTTGTATAATAAGATTATCTATAATAATATAAGCAAAAGTGTGTCTTGCCTGTCTGTGTGTATGTGTGTCTGCGATAGGTGCCGCCCCCAATGGCGCAATCTACTCATATGGCACAGTTTTGGAACCGGGTTGACCAGGGGAAGGTTTTAAGCCCAGTTATAGGATGATCCGATCACTTCTTCTTTTTTAGCGGCCTATTAGCAAGAATTGTGAAAAAAAAATGGGTTCCGAGAATTGAGGAAACCTTGATGTAGGGTGATGGGTAATGGGTGAGTGAATGGGTGGGGTGATGGGTTATGGGTGTCGGGTAATGGGTGAGTGAATGGGTGGGGGGTGATGGGTTGGGGGTGATGGGTGATGGGTGAGGGAATAGGTGGGGTGTGATGGGTAATGGGTAAGTGAATGGGTGTGTGGTGATGGGTAATGGGTGAGTGAATGGGTGGGGGGTGCTTGGTAATGGGTGAGTGAATGGGTGGGGGGTGATGAATAATGGGTAATTGAATGGGTTGGGGGTGATGTGAATGGGTTGG
Organism: Chionoecetes opilio; assembly: GCA_016584305.1. NCBI lineage: Eukaryota > Metazoa > Arthropoda > Malacostraca > Decapoda > Majidae > Chionoecetes > Chionoecetes opilio. Next base: position 65,585 of record JACEEZ010005207.1, on the reverse strand, counting down.
CGTTAATACATACATTTCTACATCCATGATTTCAGGAAAGTTATAAGGGGCTATCTGGAGAGTCTGTGTTTGTTTCCTTTAAACATATGTTCTTTTTCAGGTATTGTCTGAGTATCTTCTTGTTTAAAAACAATTAAGAAATAATCATATACATTTTTACACATATCCTCATCCGTATTTAACACCTCTCACTCTGCAGACATTACCGGCACCACTAATTCCCTTGTCTTGGTTGTATATACCTGATAGAACCCCTTAGGTTCGCTTTTTGCCTGTCCTGCGAACTTAATCTCATAATTGTTCTTAGCTACTCCTGTTAATCTCTTCACTGTCCTCGCCATCACGTTATATTGTTCTTTGCTCACCTGTCCAGACTTAAACCTTAAGTAAATGTTTCTTTATAGTCCAATGGTGTGTTTTAAACTAGTGGTCATCCATTTCGGGTCACTCTTTCTTGATCTTATCTCCCTATAAGGAATATTTTTTTCTCTCCTGCAATTAATTTTACTTACAAATAATGTATACTTCTCCTCCGCCCCGACCTCACTACCAGATATATCCGCGCTGACCTTGAAACATTTCTTTATCTTACTCACCCCGTTAATCCCCTCCAGGTGTCTTCCTAATCCTGCATAAGTGACCTTTCCAGCTGTCACCGCACTGATATTGGAACACTCCTTCCCTTCTATCCCAACCTTCCAGTTAATTCCCTACAGGTGTCTTATTAATCCTGCATAATTGGCCTTTCCCGCTGTCACCGCTTTGACCTTGGAACATTCCTTACCCTCAATCCCACACCCACAGTTAATCCCCACCAGGTGTGTTCTTAATCCTGCATAATTGGCCTTTCTGAAGTCAGGCACTCTTTGCCTATTAACACTTATTTTCCAATTTCCCATTTTAAGCAAAACCGGATTTCTCAATGATCGCTATTTCTTAACCATCCACCAACCTCCACCTCTGTAACTAAATCTTACCTGTTTGTCAATAATAAATCTAGAATATTATCTCCACTAATAGGCTCCTTGATTGCCTGGCTTAGGAAGTGATCCTTGACTATATTTAACAATTCCTCTGCGTCGCTGTCTCCTATAATTAAATCCCAGTCTAAATTCTTAAGATTATAATCTCCTACCACGCATAGTCGATTATATCTGCAAGCTTTGTTTATTTCTTGCCATATAGGAGCTGAATCCTCTTTACATAAGTTTGGAGGCCTATACACTACACCCTAAACCATTTTATCAGTTCCCTCCGTAACCTCTACCCATATAGACTCTATGCTGTCATCTATTTTTATAACATTATTAACACAAAACTGCAATGTATCTCTTGCATAAAGCGCAAGTTCTCCACCTTGCCTACCTAACCTGTACTTGTGAAATAACTTATACCCAGCTATCTCGACTTCCGGATCAAATACCTTTCCTGACATATCCAATCATGTTTTTGTTAAATGCTATTATATCAAAACCCTATACACTATTTATTCCTCTCAGGAAATCTATCTAGTTTAAAATACTCCTACAGTTTGTTTAGTAAACCTTCAAGCAACTCCTCTTCTTTCTGTCTATTTTCCCTATATCTATAACTAAACCCCTCCTCTCTCTCTTCTTACGAATCACTTTAGTTCCCTACCTTTTGAAACTCCTCCTAGTGTCGCAAGTTTCCTTTACCTCTACCCCAGTGTCTAATCCCCGGTTCACTATCTTAAAAAAGCCTGCAATGCACCTACTTCCCTTTCAAGGGATTCAGACAAGATCTGAACTCCTTTCCTCGAAAAGTGCACCCCGTCCCTGTGGTAGAAGTGATTATGCCTGAAAAAGAGGTCCCAGTTGTCGACAAAGGCCCGACCATTGGCTTTGCAATGAAGTGCCAGCCGGCAATTCAGAGCAATAGCCCTGGAGTACCACAAGTCGTCAACAAAGCGTCTCGGAAGGACACCACACACCCCAGGGACCCCACCCTTGTCCCTAACCTTACCTACAGCTTCCTTGAACCGCCGTACCAATTCCTCTCTCCTTACACACTCAACATCGTTTCACCCAGCGCTCAGGCAGACGATGGGCTTTTTCCCTTGGTCCGCCATGCACTCAACTATCTTATCACTAACATAACCTATCCCCTTCCCTGGGTAACTCACCGACTTCATACGCATCCCATCCCTGTCAGAAAACCTGATGTCTAGGTGCCTAATCTAACTGTCACTAACAACCAAGATTTTTATCTTCGGGTAATGATGTATCGTCTACCGTCTTTACCTCCTTATCTTCCTCTTGCAGCCCCGAGAGTACCTGAAATGAATTCGTGCACACAACATGGTTATTGTTTACCTTACTTTCTTTCGGGCGCGCTCCCCCATGGTCGACCACCTTCCATCCACCAATCCCTAGTGACTTACTAGGAACAACTCTATTAGTAGTAGCCCGAGGCACGTCTCCCACTGGTACCCCTCCAGGTACACCTCTCGCATATGCCCCTCCACTCACTCCACTTGGACCTCCACCTCCACACTTAAGATATCGTATATCTATTTCCTGCTTCTTCACCACGCTTTTCAATTCGTTCACCTCACTTACAAAGCACCTTTTCAGGTCTTCAATCGCCTCCAGAATAAACTTAAGTGCCACTCCACAACCTTCATTGCACTCCTCCTCGACCCTTCTCCCTCCTTCTAACACACTCGTTATCACCTCAGACTCTCTCACTCCACCCGCAACACCCTCGCTTCCACTCACAGCACCATCGACTCCATGAACGCCTCTTTTGCACTCTGCCTCAACCATTCTCTCACTCGTATAAGAGATCACTCCGCCCTTTTCCACTACCATATTACCACCACCAGTCGCCATACTTTTCACCACAGCAGAAGCACATAGCGCCACTTCTCTCTCCGCCTCAACCAAAACACCCTCCATCAAAGACGTAGCCATTCTAATCCCGAGAGCTCCACCAACACAACCTCACCCCTTGGAGACCTCAGGTCGACTGTTACTGTTATTTTATCTGAAGTGTAACGGGAAACCTCAGGAACTTTTTGATTTATGTTTGCGCCGCAAACTCATTTTGCAAACCAAAGATTATTGCACCTGCCTTAACCCTGACACGTTGAACTTCAATACAAAATATGGCGTTGTTGATAACTAGTTTAACTACCACGTAACATATAACTACTCTTATCACGTACCATTGGCGCCATTTGCCATTGGGCAACCGTTACGGTGTATCATAACTTTGAAGGTATGTTGATAGGACTATTTACTCATATATGAAGTGTTTAATGATGTGATTATAATGCTAGGTTTCATTGAGGCTTTAAATGTATGCTGCTCAATTTGTTGGGGATTTTCCTTATATGGCTAACAATTTTTCCCCAGATTGCAAGACTGTTTCCTATTATTTTTTCAAGTCTTATCACAACTACGCACGCTATTCGTTAGTGAATGTTGGCCTTATTTGAAGTGTTTAGAGGAAAAACACTATATGTGACATGTGGTTAGGTAAAGGCAGGACAGGATGTTTTGAAACAACCTTTACTGTCACGTGGCAGTTAAGACATTATATGTAGACACAAGACTGATACACAACAGTTAACACAACTTATGTAAGGTATGGTTAGGTTAGGTGATTCTACTGCAGCTTGATACAATACTAGTCACGTAGCTATAACAGTTTTCAAGATGTAGATCTAAACATTTGCAGTATTTATATCCCTACATCAACCTTCATGGGGTTATAGTTAGGTTAGGTTAGTAAATTTTAGGGGTTATGGTGAGGTTAGGTTAGTAACCTTTAGGGAATATCGTGAGGTTAGGTAGCTTTTAGGGGGTTATAGGGAGGTTAGGCTAGCAACTTTAAGGGTGTTATAGTGAGGTTAGGTTAGGATTTTTTTGGGGGTTATAGTGAGGTTAGGTTGGAACCTTTTATGGGGTTATATTGAGGTTAGGTTAGCAACTCTTAAGGGGTTATAATGAGATAGGTTAGTAACTTTTAGGGGTTTATGGTGAAGTTAGGTTAGTAACTTTTAGGGGGTTATAGTGAGGTTAGGTTAGTTACTTTTAACGGGTTATAGTGACGTTAGGTTAGTGTGGAAATTTATGTCACAAGCATATATTTAATTTGAGTTCTTACCTAAAGAAACCCATTTTCTATCTCATCCCGATACAATACGCCAACTAGTCAACTAACTAGGATACTTATCAGTGGATAGTAGGGTTGAATTGGTTGTAGGCTTAATCAACACTGCAATGTCTTGTTATCCGAAGTGGACGCCGTGATTGAGGCCGCCCGTGAAAGGAGGAGGTGGAGGCGATGTTTGTTAGGGCGTCAGGAGGTTTTCACACCTACTTATCTTGATGCGGCGGATATAATCAGTGTGTCGTATTTTAACACGACCTATTGTTTTTATCACTTATATGTACAAAATAAACGTATGTACAGTTCTTCTCGGTATAATCAGAGAATAGATGTTAATCCCGTGAAGGCTGGAATGATACTTATATATACAAGCACGTATATATTTAATAAGAGATGTTGTTCTCTCGGATGTCTGGAGTATACTAACCTCTCCCGGTGGGCGGCGGCGAGAGACTGCTAACATGCCACGTGTACAAGTCCCGGTGGCTTGGATCTAATGACAATAGGCAATGATCGCGCTTCAAACCAAGGTGCTAATTATTTAAGGTGCAATGCTTAATATCCACTGGGAATGTTAATTTATATTATCCCAGTACCTACCATTTACTTAAATTACCTTAATTAATACCCATTACCATTATAATTATATATATATATATATATATATATATATATATATATATATATATATATATATATATATATATATATATAATATATATTATATATATATATATATATATATATATATACTACATCCCTACGCATCGCCTTTGATGAGCGGACAATACCTCCCTCACAAGGGGGGTGGGGGACAAACCACCACTCTGCCAATTATTGAGAGGTGGTTGGTGGATAATTTCCACAACTGGGGACCGGCGAAAACTGAAGTTCCGCTTCAAGTGACATCACCCCAGGCCACATAGCGCCGGAACATTTGAATAGAGGTTTCGGCACTTTGGTATTTGACTATTTTGAAATTTATATCCCTGATAGAGGTACAAGTGAATATGCAGACATATACTTGATCGGGGAGAGAGTTATCTCATGAAATTATTATATCCCCAGTATAGTCATAAACAATTATCTCAGATTATTTTAAGAGCTTTCTATCAGCGGGAAGTTCAGGGGGACCTAGATAGACGACTAGTCTATCTTCATATCAACTATATTTAATGAGAGATTTGAGGTAATATTTGACTGCCCATGATGTATCCAAAATTTACTCCTGATATCGGCTAATATTGTAGCAATTCCGCCATGTAATGAGTTCTTATGATATTCTTACACCAACAATTTAGTAAGATGATGGCGTTTAGGAACTAGTATGGGATGGCAGGTGGTATTTGGAAGATCAGCTTTCAAATTTCGTCCTCGACACCGAATTAATTATACCCTCATGATCTAGGTACAGACCTAATAATTTGGTCAATTTGTTCCTTGAGCTGATATTCCTCAGGAAGTACCTGCTTTTGTATTGTTCTGACCCAAAACTTCAAAGGATCAGAGCTATCCCTTTTAATGGATTTGAAGACTAAATTAGTAGTCTTGATTAGTTTGCTCAATAAGGAAAACCTTTCTATGTCTATCACAAGATCTGGGATCAATTCCGGTTCCCTTATTATATCTACAGATATGTCTGGCTGAGTGGAAACCTGTTTAGGATTATTATTACACTCTTTCAACCAGGTAGAGCCTTTATACCATAATCCTGTGTTTAATTTGGAGGTAGAATTTCCTCGTGACACATTATTAGTAGGATTTTCATTAGTGGCGATATATTCATTATGAACTGGTATATCACTTTCCTCTACTACCTCACTATTTGGTGTGGGCAAGAAATTTGTTCCAATTTTGGTAATTAATAGGGGTTGTGCATGGCTAGAAATACTGTCTTGTTCGGCTTGGTGAGTATGTGGGATGGGTCCCATTATTACATTACCACCAGCACTGGTGAACATAGAGACGTTATGTCTTTTGATGACCTACCTTAGGTAACGCCCAAAATAATCAGCATCTATTATTAATTGGAAGGGACCATCAACGTCCTCGAAGGTATTACTAACTAGTTTAACACCATTATCCCTCAGCATTTCAGCTGTGTCTTTTAGTCCATTAACAGTTACACTAATACCAATATTATTAACTACAGCAGCTACCCTACATTTATATCTTCCTAACTGGACTAGGGGTTGAACTATGTCAAAGGTTTGAGCCTCTTTATTGGCAAGAAAACGTCATATGGCTAAATTCACTTTATTAATTATCGGTAGTTGTAATAATTCAATTATCTCCCTACTTATGAAAGATCTTTGTACACCACTGTCAAAAATCGTCTTTACTATGACTGCATCCCCATTGTGGCTCACTTTCAATTCTGCAGTAGGAACAGCTGCTGAACTACTCTTATTAGTGACTGCCATTTTAATTACTGTAGGGTCTGGGTTATTATCACTGTTAGGACAAAGAGCGATGTTATGAATACATTGTTTACATTTCCTACAAATTTTTAAGTTTACAGGGCATGCCTTTGAAGCATTTTTACCACGGAAACAGGCTAGGCAATTACCAAGGCTCATTAACCTTTCAATTCTCGTGTAACAATCTGAATAGATATTACATGTGGAGGGTGGATGTCCCCCCTCACATGAGACACAATTTATTATTCGTACTTCACTAGAAGTAGCCCTGGATTTAGGGATTGTATCTTTTATTTGAGTAGGTCTTAGTGGTTTACTGGTAGGCTGATAAGTTTGAATCTTAATTACAGGCTGTTTGATTTGCGTAACCTTAACAGGCGCAGGATAAATACCCACTAACGAGGGATCTTTTAACTTTAAGGGTGGCTGATACAGCTGATTACCCTTAAGTGTAACAATCTTGATCTCCCTGTGGGGGGGGGGGGAGGTCCTGCTTAATACCTTGTAAATTTTGGGTCAAAGAAACTTTAGCTGTTGATGGAATATGAGCACACTCCAGTAATCCCTCATATTCAATTACTTTAACGAGATATCTTTGACACTGTTGTTCATAATATATAATTGATCACACATTGGTGAATCATTTCTTTATCCCCAGCTTGTCTTAATTGAACCTCATATAGGAAGTAGGCCTCTTCATATTTATTTAAATGCTCATTTAACAATGGTAGACCTATCTTTAAATTAATATAATCAATAGGAATTTACTTAATTGCGTCATCACACTTATTATATATTCGTGTGTGAGCATTGCTAGTTTAGCCGAAAATGAATGCTTAGCTAGCTTCGCTATGATATAGTTAATAACTAAGTCAAATAAAATATTAAATGCAAGATCACGTCACTAAAAAAAATTGTTAGTTGATAATAATTAATTCTGATATCAAATGGTGGAAGGGCCGTTGGCTAGCCTGTCAAGGTGCATAACCAGGCCTATGACCAACCACCACTGAACTATAACAACTAACTAGTCTACGTAACCTCTGATGTTATCTACTACCAGGCGTATTGTAGTTGAACGGCTGTTGAATCGTTCCCGACGTCGCAAAACACCTCACCTCCGCTCTCATAACCAGCTGTTGTGATAGGCTCATAATTACACCTCACAATCGACCACCTCGAGTCACATGAACATCAATATTCCTCACTCGGGGCACCAATGTGGAGATTTATGTCACAAATATATATTTAATTTGAGTTCTTACCTATATAAACCCATTTTCTATCTCATCCCGACACAATACCCCAACTAGTCAACTAACTAGGATACTTATCGGTGGATAGTAGGGTTGAATTGGTTGTAAGCTTAATCAATACTGCAATGTCTTGTTATCCGAAGTGGTCGCCGTGATAGAGGCCGCCCGTGAAAGGCAGAGGTGGAGGCAATGTCTATTATGGCTTCAGGAGGTTTTCACACCTAGTTATCTGGACGCGGCGGATATAATCAGTGTGTCGTATTTTAACACCCTCTATTGTTTTTATCACTTATATGTACAAAATGAATGTATGTACAGTTCTTCTCGGTATAATCAGAGACGAGATGTTAATCCCGTGAGGGCTGGAATGGTACTTATATATACAAGCACGTATATATTTAATAAGAGATGGTGTTCTCTCGGATGTCTGGAGTGTACTAACCTCTCCCGGTGGGCGGCGGCGAGAGACCGCTACCATGCCACGTGTACAATTCCCGGTGGCTTGGATCTAATGACGATAGCCAATGACTGCCCTTCAAACCAAGGTGCTAATTATTTAAGGTGCAATGCTTAATAACCACTGGTAATGTTAATTTATATTATCCCAGTACTTATCATTTACTTAAATTACCTTAATTAATACCCATTACCATTATAATTATATGTATATATATATCCCTACGCACCCCCTTTGATGAGCGGACAATACTTCCCTCACAAGGGGGGGGGGGAACAAACCACCACTCTGCCAATTATTGGGAGGTGGTTGGTGGATGATTTCCACAGTTAGTAACCTTGCGGGGGTTATAGTGAGGTTAGGCCCCTCTAGCTAAGAAGGCTAGGTTTTTCTTTGACTTCCTATGACCACCAAGCTTGCTGGCCTTATGGGAATTTTGAAAATTTGGGTTTTTGGGTAGGGAAGGGAGACTACTAATTTATTGCTCTCCCAAAATTGTCCAAATCTATACAAATATCAATTACGGTAAACTCCCTAACAATGGACTCGTAGGGAAACTTCTAATTTATGGGATTTCCCTAGATTTTTGCCTATAGTAATTTTGATGATTTTTTTAGGGAGCTATAAATCAGTTATATTTGCTTCCCCCACCCAAAAACCCCAGTTTCCCACCAGTTCCCCAGGCTTGTTGGCTACAGGGGGAATATTAAAAAGATAGGGGGGAAGGACTTCTTTGGAATTACCCGTTTTGTGGCAACCACCGATTTTAAGGACGAAACTTAGTTTTCCTGAATAGTTTTGATTTGTTTTAATTGAATCTGTCATTCATTTTTGTCGGAAATTAATGTTTGGCTGAAAGAACGGTAGATTTTCGGTAGTACATGTAACGCCATTATTTTTCAATTGCGAAATGGGAAATGGGTTTCAAAATATTCAGAATGAAGAAATCTACACGATGATATAGGTAAAAATCCTATAATTTATGAAAGTCCACTTATAACGAAATAATACAGAAATATGAATTGTAAGGTGACAAGTGAAAGATGATTGTTCAGAGACCGTGTCGAAAGCTGGATACTGGTTCGTGATTAGTGGAAAGTGCTCAATAGCGTTTCTTGAGAATGTTCGCTTTTTTTTTATTTTAAAGATTCCGTGGTTCGGATCCCACGAAAAAATGTAGGTCCCTCCGCTATACGGAGTCCTTCTCCCCCTGTCCACTATTTAGTAAAAATAAAACAAAAACAAAAAAACACTTTTTATCTCAGACTTCTTTCACAAATTTTGATCACACATTCTTTCCTCCTTGTGGTATGTGTTGGAATCGGGGGATGGGGTTGAGAATGATGCCAGCCACCCGTGCGGGGTACCGTGGCGCTTGGGGGTGTGCGCGCGTACATGGTAGTGACAGAACAAGTAAAAACTATAACCCAAAATCAAGACAAGTAACAAAAAACAAACAAGATAAGAAGAAAGAAGAGAAGAAGAAAGAAGAAAACAAGTCAAGCCTGAAGAAAGAAAAAACAAGATCAAACAATAACTGAAGAACCCTGCGGTGGGCGGCAGATGTGGGCCCGGGGTTGTCTTGGGTGTGTCCGGGGTTCCATCTTTCGAGGCCCATGCCCTGCTAAGCCGTCCCAGAGTGGTTTCTGTGTGCTCGTGCGAGTTGAGAATACGTGTCCAGACCGACCCACAACATCATACAAAAACACACACAGCACCTGAGTGTTTTTCTCATACTAGTGTATTTTCTCTCACCCATCTATTCTTCTCCCTGTCCCCACTTCCCCATCTCCTGCTTTCTCTTTTTATATTCTGATTCTGATTTTAAAGTGTTTTTCTTATTCAGGTGACCTCTGTAGTTTTGACATATTACCTTTTTTGCCGTTCCATATTTATGGTATTTTTTCCTTCAATTTCAGATTATACAATTCTTTTGAGTGTTTTGAAGTCTTATTTGTTGTGCAAATGAATAATAACCATAATATAACCATGACAATTTTGACCTCCGATAGTGTAGATGGCTATAAAGATCAGGGAAAATGTGGGTAAAAAAGTGAATAGATTAAGAAAAATAGGTGAATAGAACCCAACCTAACCTTACAAAAGCTAATAAATTAAAATGGGTTAATAGAACCTAACCGAACTAACCTAACCTAACCAAACCAGAACTAATCTAACCAAACCAAACAAATGTAACCTCACGTAGGTACCTACCGTATACCTACCGTTACGTAATTCCTACCGGAAAAAAATGTAATTGCACAAAAAATAAAACATATACCTAGGTATACACTGTGACTAAATGATGCCACAAATCCACTGGGTATGGTAAAATTACCCGCTAAAGAACGGCAATAAAAGTAATAGATACCGTCAAGTTTTTAGTTTTGGCTGGGTAAGAGTGTTGATTTTAAGTGGTGTATTTCCTGAGTTTCTGAAGGAGTGGTCGACGCAGGTATTACGTGTATTTGCTCTTGTCCCTGCTAGTCATTCTTATTATTCAGGTTCTACTGCAGTTTAATGCAACATAAACTATGTAGTTATAACCGTCCTCGACTTGTAGATCTGACCATTTGCAGTTTTTCTAACCCCTACATCAGCCGTCGGAAACTAATAATAATATAACCCCCCCCCCCCCAGCTGGGTCAAGTTATGTAACCAATGTCCATATATTGTATTAAATGTAGTTTAACGGTTTAGGTAAGGCTTGGTTTAGTAGGGGTTTACGTACCAGTTATATTTACCGGTCCCACCCAAAAACACAGATTTCCCACAGTCACCCCAGCTTGTTGGCTAGGGAGAAAATGATAATTATAATTGAGAATATTATTTGAAACTGCATATTTACCATTATTGAACACTTTTTAACCATCTCTCTCTCTCTCTCTCCTCCTCTCTCTCTCTCTCTCTCTCTCTCCTCTCTCTCCTCTCTCTCTCTCTCTCTTCTCCTCTCTCTCTCTCTCTCTCTCTCTCTCCTCTCTCTCTCTCTCTCTCTCTCTCTCTCCTCTCTCTCTCTCTCTCTCTCTCTCTCTCTCTCTCTCTCTCTCTCTCTCTCCTCTCTCTCTCTCCTCTCTCTCTCTCTCTCTCTCTCTCTCTCTCTCTCTCTCTCTCTCCTCTCTCTCTCTCTCTCTCTCTCTCTCTCTCTCTCTCTCTCTCTCCTCTCTCTCTCCTCTCCTCTCTCTCTCTCTCTCTCCCTCTCTCTCTCTCCTCTCTCTCTCTCTCTCTCTCTCTCTCTCTCCTCTCTCTCTCTCTCTCTCTCTCTCTCTCTCTCCTCTCTCTCTCTCTCTCTCTCTCTCTCTCTCTCTCTCTCTCTCTCTCTCTCTCTCTCTCTCCTCTCTCTCTCTCTCTCTCTCTCTCTCTCTCCTCTCTCTCTCTCATCTCATTCATTCAATCTTCAAGTAGTTTATTAGCCATTAATTATACAACTTGACCAATTATGTTATAGTACATGCTGCCCGTTTAATGTAAACATTTTTGACAGGCCCCTTGTATGTATAGCTATAAAATGCCTTGCAATGGACAAACATATTTACGTATTATATTTCGACATACCTTTTTATCGATATTTACATAGACATACATACCTAAACATATCAAGACTTACAAACATACAAACCAACAGAAACTCACTCATTATATCTTAATGAAAAAAATACATCTACTGAAGAAACAAAAATGACTACTACTCAACATGTATAGATCAATACATATTTACTATATATTTCTTTGTATTTATTTTAAATGTATTCCTATTAACAATATTTGTAATGTGCTCTGGAAGTTCATTCCATTTCATGCATCCGAAATAAATGACAAATCTTTTATGAGATTCAGTAATTGGAAAAGGTGGTCTAATTTGATGTCTATTTCTTGTGTTTAAGTTATGTATTTGAAAAGCAGTCTGAAGTGAAGCAGAATGAAAGATATGGAATTCGTCATGAAGGAATTTTAGACATTCTAGTTCATAAATATCATTTATATTAAGAATTTTAAAGCTTTTAAATAGCGGAGCTGTGTGTTCATGATAACTAACTTTGCCTAGGGTTCTAATTATCCTTTTTTGAAGCAACTGCAGCGGTTTTATTGTTGTTATATTCGCCATACCCCAGACAACATTGCAATAATGTAGATAAGGATAAATCAACGTGTAATATAAGGTTAGTAATGTTTCAGTGGATAAAATATGCTTTACTTTATGAAGTATGCCTGATGATCTAGCGAGTTTATTATGTATATAAGCTATATGATCCTTCCAACTAATGTGTTGGTCTATAAAGACACCTAGGTATTTAACTGAATTTGATCTTAGTATTACTTCCCCGCACATCTCAATATTTATATTACTGTCCAGACTTTTGTTGCCAGCAAATATAAAATAATTTGTTTTCGCAATATTTAGAGTTAACCTATTTGCTGATAACCAGGATGAAACAGACTCTAACTCAAAATTTAATGTTCTCGTTAAAAAATCTAAATCTGCTGAAGAATATGTAATGTTAGTGTCGTCGGCAAAAATAATAAATTTCAGTAAATTTGAAGATTGATATATCATTGATATATATCAAAAATAACAACGGACCCAATGTTGAACCTTGTGGAACTCCTGTTTTAAGTTCTGCAATCCCTGAGCTTGTTTTATTCACAGAAGTGTGTTGTTTTCTTTTGCATAGGTAACTCATAAACCAATTCAGACAGACATCTCTTATACCGTAATGCTGTAATTTACTAATCAAAACTTCATGATTAAATGTATCAAAAGCCTTTTTCATATCCAAAAAAAACGTAATTATATATTTAATACAACTTAACTCCTGCAATACATTATCCATTAATTTTGTAATTGCTAGTTTGGGAGATAAATTCTTTCTAAAACCAAGCTGCCTATCTGTTAAGATGTTATTCTTAGTGAGAAAATCATACAGTCTGTCATACATAGCTCGTTCATATATTTTACTTAACGCTGGGAGTATTGAAATAGGCCGATAGTTAGACACATCATCTAGTTTGCCGCCTTTATGTAATGGTATAACCTTAGCTATTTTTAGTTTCTCTGGAAAGATACCTGAACGAAAAGATATATTAATTAATTTTGAGATAATAGGAGCCGAAAAGGTTGCAGTTTTTTCTTAATGACCTGAACATGAATACCATCATATCCCGGTGCTGAATCTTTTAAATATTTAATTATTGAGCTTACTTCTTCTGATGATGTGTCCAACAGTATAAAGTCTTGGTAGGTGCTTGACAAATAAGACATAGGAGAAATATTACATGGAGGAAGCTGTCTTTGACTGTATAGATACACACCAATATTTGAGAAGTAGTTGTTAATATAATCACTAATAACCTGGGGATCATTAACTTTACAATTGTCGATATTCATATATTCCACAAAATTATTTTTATCATTCTCTCCATTTATAACTTCACTGATTAGTTTCCATGTTTCTTTGGGATTACCTGCACTATTTTTGAAGTTAGTGTTATAATAATGATTTTGTGCATCCTTTAACATGTTGTTAACCTTATTTATAAATTCCCTATACTGTACGCCAAATGATAACGGACGTCTTAAAAATTTCTTGTACAATTTGTGCCTTTCCTTAATGTGTCCTAGAAGTTCTGTGGTGACCCATGGCTTATTGACTTGTTTCTCTATAATCTTGACTGTCTTAAGAAGGATGTTATCATCAACTACCTTTGTTATGGCGTCTGAAACTGTATTATAAGCTGTGTTTGGGTTGCTATCTATGTGTAAATCATCAAACGTATCCTTCATAACTCGACATATAAGACCCTGATTCACATTTTTGTAGTCCCTGTATGAAAAACATAATGGTTTACCTTTATCCCTCTTACCTTTACACTGAATTATTGGAGCAAAGTGGTCAGTTACATCAGTCAATAGAATGCCAGTCCCTGAGATAATATCAAGATTATTGGTCCATACATGATCGATGATCGTTGCACTATTCTTGTAGACTCTTGTGGGTTTATTTATACAGGGATAATAACCATAGCTTGCAAGTAAATCAATGAATAATCTGACATTAAGCTGTGAACTGTGGAGTAAATTAACATTAAAGTCTCCTAAAAAAAACATGTTTTACCAGTTATTGCAATGTCACTGAGAATCTTATCAAAGATCTCAATAAATGAATGAATACTTGCATTATGTCTTCGATAAATAACCCCAAAAATAATGGGTTTACTTAGGTAAAAAGCTTCAATGAATAATGTTTCTATACTGTCACTCATCTTACATAAACTTCTACAAACATGACAGGAAATAAAATTTCTTGCATACATACAAACCCCTCCTCCATAATGGTTCCTATTGTTGGTAAATAATTTATATCATTTTAAAATATATAAATGTTCGATATCCTTAGAAAGTCCTGTCTCACAGTAAGCCATTAGATCTATGTTTTGGCTGTTAGAAGTAATACCAGAATAAAGTCAAAATTTATCTAAATTATTAGGAATAATATTTATGTTGTACATTATAAGTGTTGGACATAGATAATTACTGTTTAACAATTGATCAAAATCAACTTGGTTATAATATTTAGAATTTGGCAATGTAATATTTATAACGTTGGGTTCAGGGTCAGAAATGTTTACATTACTTGAATCGTAATAGGTATTAAATTGATAGTTAAGTTTATCAAAATCATTAAAAGTTAATGATGAGCTTACATTCAACAAATCAAGAATTTCATAATCATCCAAATGAGGGAAAAAAGCCATTATAAGGGATGAATTCTACACAATATTACACGTCAAAAGAACTTACTTTGTCGCTTTTGTTTTTTTCGTTTGTCTTGTGCCTCGGGCCACAAGTCTCTCTCTCTCTCTCTCTCTCTCTCTCTCTCTCTCTCTCCTCTCTCTCTCTCTCCTCTCTCTCTCTCTCTCTCTCTCTCATCTCTCGTCTCTCTCTCTCTCTCTCTCTCTCTCTCTCTCTCTCTCATCTCTCCTCTCTCTCTCTCTCTCATCTCTCTCTCTCTCTCTCTCTCTCTCTCTCTCTCTCCTCTCTCTCTCTCTCTCCTCTCTCTCTCTCTCTCTCTCTCTCTCTCTCTCTCTCTCTCTCTCTCTCGTGATATTAATTCGACATAAATTACAATTATATTTGTTTTCAGGTGAACGTTGTAATAAAGTTAGCGATTGCTCATTAGCTTTTACAATATGCAGGTTTTAAATAACTACATAATCACCGGAGACAAAACCGAGTGTCATATTAAATATTCCGGACTTGAACTACTATTTTATATAATATGAACTGTAGTACACATAAAAAAAGCAAGATAAAAGAAAG
>JACEEZ010005207.1:0-45000 GCA_016584305.1 Chionoecetes opilio | reverse complement strand
TTTCCTGTACAATGCGTCGATGTGTTCATTAAACTGCATATGGATGTCAAAGTGTATGCCGAAGTTCTTTAATGATCTGCTAGGGGTAATTAGATTGCTGTCAACATGCATGCATATGTTAGGGGGAATCTGTGACAAAAGTCCTCGTGTTCCTATAAACATACATTGAGTCTTTTTGGCGTTTAACATTAGGCCATTCCTGTGAAAATACTGTTGTGCTTTCTTTAGTGATTGTTCGCTCCTAAGCATTAAGTCTTGTATATTGTTGACACTGCCTGTGTGAATTAACTGGGTGTCATCTGCATATTGTATAATTTCACATTCAGAAAAGAAGGACGAGAGATCATTTGCATAAATTATAAATAAAATAGGACCTGGTACAGACCCTTGGGGAACGCCATAGGATATTCCTGTCTTCTTGGATATGCATTTTTCTATACGTACGGATTGTGTCCTGCCGCTGAGATAGCTTTGAAACCAGGAGTCGATGTTTAGCTTGAACAATTTATTTATTAATATATCATGGCTGACGCTGTCGAATGCTTTGGATAAGTCACAGAGGGTAATGAGGGAGACCTTTTTTGTATCAATATTTGAATATAACTTGTTAGAAAGTTTTAAAAGAGCTGAATCCGTAGAAGCCAATTATAATTATACGACAAGAACGACAAGGTCCTAAAGCCATGTTGAGTTTTACTAAGGAGGCGATTGGTCTCTATGTACTGGGTGAGCTGAGATGAGATTACTTTTTCTAGTACAGTCACGCCACATACTTCACGAACACTTGGGGCGAGGCAATCACATCAATTTCTCAAATCTTTCCTTGTTACATGTTTCGTCAGTTCCTCACGTCCAATAGCNTAAAAGATGATTTTTTGGATTCAGCCAAAGACTACTCTATACTGGACTTGCTACTCGTGCCCACTGATCTATATAACATGGATCGCGGATCTGGGCTAGCTGTGGCCGAGATACTGAAGTCACCAGCCGCCATCTTGAAATAACCAAAACAAATACATGGGCCGGCCAGGCAGTGGCTGGGTGTTGGCTGCTGGCATGTGATAGCCTATATTACCACCTACTACTACTATTAACACCTACTACTACTACTACTATTACCACCTACTACTACTATTACCACCTACAACTAATATTAACACCTACTACTACTACTACTAAACTTCCAACCTAGTGCATCGTCGAACCTTCCAAGTCATTTATTTACGGTGATACACAGACAACAGGTGTGTTGCGAGGCCGTACAGGTGTGTAGTGACAGGTGTCTTGCGAGGCCTTACAGGTGTGTTGCGAGGCCGTACAGGTGCGTAGTGACAGGTGCCTTGCGAGGCCGTACAGGTGTATAGTGACAGGTGTGTTGCGAGGCCGTACAGGTGTTTAGTGTCAGGTGTGTTGCGAGGCCGTACAGGTGTGTAGTGACATGTGTCTTGCGAGGCCGTACAGGTGTGTAGTGACAGGTGTGTTGCGAGGCCGTACAGGTGTGTAGTGATAGGTGTGTTGCGAGGCCGTACAAGTGTGTAGTGACAGGTGTGTTGCGAGGCCGTACAGGTGTGTAGTGACAGGTGTGTTGCGAGGCCGTACAGGTGTGTAGTGACAGGTGTGTTGCGAGGCCGTACAGGTGTGTAGTGACAGGTGTGTTGGAAGGCCGTACAAGTGTGTAGTGACAGGTGTGGTGTATGTGGTAAAGCGAGAGGCTAAGAGTGCAGTGTACAGACCTAATGAGCGAACCACCGAGTGTGTGTGTGTCTGACCTAATGAGCGAACGCGCAGTTCTCGTCCACTATAACGGCGTCAGCCCCGTACCGCCGCGGCCACGGGTACGGCGCGGGCCACAGTGGTCCATAGAAGCTACTCTCGGGGATTACAGGAAGTTTAAATTAATCAAAAACCTTTGGCCTAATCAAAAAACCTTTCTTAATTAGGTATATTGAATTGAAAGTAGTTAGTTTCGTACACTGATTTTGAGTATTTTCGTACATACCTGGTGTCGTTTCGTAACTCTAGTAGTCAAGTTCAACTCTGAGCTGAGTGTACGAAACGACTATGGTTTCATTTAGACTACGAAACAACTTGGGTGTCTGGGTGTGTGTGGGTGTGTGGGTGGGTGCGTGGGTGTGTGGTGGGTGCGTGCGTGTGTGTGTGGTGGGTGCGTGTGTGTGGTGGGTGGGTGTGTGTGTGTGGTGGGTGTGTGTGTGTGTGGTGGGTGGGTGTGTGTGGTGGGTGTGTGTGTGTGTGGTGGGTGCGTGTGTGTGTGTGTGGTGTTACTCACAGGTGGAAAGATTTGCCACTTCCAGGTCCTGGTCTGTTTGTACAGGACATAGCAGCACAGCTTGGCATGACGAGGTGATAACACAGCCAGACAGCAAGCACAACTTGGCATGACGAGGCGATAACACCAGATAGACAGCAACGCGAGCCGCAGAAACAAGGCTTTGTTTTGGTTACGACAAGATGGCGGACAGTTGGAACCAGTGCTGAGCCAGGCTTCCGCGATCCATGTTATATAGATCAGTGCTCGTGCCCCGCGCCAACCCGCCCATGACCAGTGGAGGCCAGTTTTGCGATTCCTGCCATTTTAGAACATCACCCCTCTTTCCCTTCCTAAGGTTTATCAGTATATATGATATACCGTTATCTTCGTAACTGTTTGTTCTATAATATTATCAAATAAAAAACAGTAAAATACACTAAATAAATGCCATAAAATGCAATAAAGAAATGCCATTATGAGAGAGTTAAGAAATATGCATGAACTTAATATTCACTTGAACTCATCGCCATTTAATATTTTGCGAGAAAACATTTTAGATGCTAGCGATAGAAAGAAGCGGATTTTCATTAGCTTTCCATTGCTATATTTTGTTTTCTGATGAATGAATCATAACCATGCATAAATTAGCGTTAACTAAAAAAATAACATCATCTATCGGGATAATTACCCGATGGATGATGTTATTTATTTAGATAACGCTAATTTATGCATGGCTCTAAATCATTTATCAGAAAATGAAATATAGCAATGGAAAGCTAATTAAATTCCGCTTCTATTGATATGTTGCATGTAAAAGGTTTTCGCGCAAAATATCAAATTGCGATGAGTTTAAGTGAATATAAAAGTTCATGCATATTTCTTCAGTCTCATAATGGAATTTCTTTAGTGTATTTTACAGTTTTTAATTTGATAATATTATAGAACAAACATTCACGAAGATAACAGTGTATCATTTATACTGATATGCCATAGTCTACTGTATTCATGGAACATTTTTTACTTGCCGATACGATTGATGATGTTATTTTTTTAGTTAACGCTAATTTAGGCATGGTGGTAATTCATTTATCAGAAAACAAAATATATCAATAGAAAGCTAATGCAAATCCGCTTCTTTCTATCGCTAGCATCTAAAATGTTTTCTCGCAAAATATTAAATGGCGATGAGTTCAAGTGAATATTAAGTTCATGCATATTTCTTAACTCTCTCATAATGGCATTTCTTTATTGCATTTTACTGTTTTTTATTTGATAATATTATAGAACAAACATTTACGAAGATAACGGTATATCATATATACTGATAAACCATAGGAAGGGAAAAGGGAGTGATGTTCGAAAATGGCAGGAATCGCAAAACTGGCCTCCACTGGAAATAGCCCAAAATGAGTAGCAAGTCCAGTATAGAGTAGTCTTTGATTCAGCACATCAAAACTGTCCTAAATCAGCTAAAAAAACTTAGAAAATTAATTTGTTGTTAACCAGTGTAATCTTTCCATTCATTTCGGCATCGACGGGAAAAACGTCGCTTCACAAATAGGGTGGTAAATGATTGGAATGGACTCAGTAGACAGGTAGTTAGTGCGGAGTCATTAGGGAGCTTTAAAGAGGGGCTGAACAAGTTCATGGATGGGGATGGAAGGTGGATGTACTGTAGGTGAATAGCTGTAGTCCATCGTGATATTTCGCAAATTAATTGGTATCCAAGACCAGGCAGGCTTGGGCTTGGGCTTGGCAGTGTGGCGTGAAGTGGTTGCTGATTCAAAGAAAGGTTACTCTCATTTAATCTTTACCGTAGCTCGTAAATTATCACCTACATATATATCCAACCACTGTAACATAATTTTCACATCATAAAATGCACTGGCTGTGTGTGTGCCATATATACTGGCGGTCTGTCTGCCTTGCTGAATTAACGCGTAGTGTTGACTGACATTGCCACCGATTGCTCCCTTAACACCACCTTAGAAGGCTTAGAGGCAGGTGCTTGCTGGGCAACCACTCTGACGTCATCAATCTCCTCCTTGGATCCCAAAACAGCTGATGACAGTTGTTAAGCTAGCAACATAGGTGTTAAACGTCTTTGGATGTCCCCCAGGACGACCTACTAGCTTATGCTTACGAGGGCGATGGTTCACCGTCTGGCTCCCTGTCCTCCACGATCCGAGGTGATGACTTTATATCTCATGATACCGAAGTACGATTGTTTGGTCAGGTTTCATTTTTATCTGAACTGACATATGAGTACCTTGTTGTTACATCAGCTGATGGTTACATCATACAAGAACAGTATATGGCGCCGAAGGTTTACTTACGATATGACTTTCCAGATATTACTTACTATCATCACACCGGTGGAGACACCTTTCCTCTCACCCTCGCGGCATGGCAGGGATGGTGTAGGATTCTGCGGTGATAGTTTCTATTCTCAGTCATTGCAAAGCTATGACCAGAAAGAGAGAGAGAGAGAGAAGGAGATGACGAGAGAAGAGAGTACTGACCGAGACGAGAGAGAGAGAGACGTGAGAGAGAGAGAGAGGACGAGGAGAAGAGAGAGAGAGAGCAGACGAGAGACGAGAGAGAGAGCGAGAGAGAGAGATGAGAGAGAGTAGAGAAGAGAGAGACGAGAGAGCGAGAGAGATGGGAGAGAGACGAGAGACGAGAGGAGATCGGAGAACGAGAGAGAGAGAGAGAGAGGAGGGACGACGAGAGAGAGAGAGAGAAGAGAGAGAGAGGAACAGAATCATAATTTTATTTCCATTGTTAATGGCCTTACTATGTGATTACTATGTTGCTTTGTTACATAGTAATATGAGTTTACAATATTCTGAATAAGATAACAAGTGTTGAAGGTTAGTAGACACTCTGAACATGGTATATATACAAATAAAAATCTTAGAATACATACCAATGTAAACATTAAAATCCTAATGAAAAAACATAAATAAAAGTGGTAAGACTTCCTAAAAATACAATATAAAAAACATACAGTAATAAAGTTATAAAAAGGTGTTCGGTTTTGATTAAATACATTTCAGGTTAGCGGACTTCAAACTTTAGAGTAAGAAGTTTACATAAAAGGTGATTTTGTAAGTGACTTTTAAAAAAGGTGAAAGGAGGTAGCATCTCTAACTTGCCTGGGCAAGCTGTTCAGAAAGGCAGGTCCGGCCACATGAAGGATCCTTGTTCCCAAACATGTGTTGCATTTGAGCACATGGAGTATGCTTTGTCTAGGTTGACTGGTTTGTTCTACAATCTCTCACTTTGGCAGTGAAAACAACCAGTCAGGTACTCTATGATCAACTATATTGTACACGGATACTCCTAGCTCAAAGTGATATTTTCATATATTATTTTCAGTCATCAAGGTCTTCTAAGTAGGTGTGGACATGGTTCGTGTTTGCAGCCCCTCCTAAAAGCAACTTTTGCTGCAAAGTCTTTTTGGAGCCTTTGCACACGTTGTATATGTGTGTGTTGAGTTGGGATGCTCCCCAAAATCTTGATTGCCTAATTCAGTATACTAGGACCAGTGACTGTATTATTTGAGATCCTGGTGGTTCTGGTTAAAATAGTCTATGCAGTCTGTTTATGTGGACAATGGTTCCATAGTTCCGTACAATGCGTCGATGTGTTCATTAAACTGCATAGGTTGTCAAAGTGTATGCACAAAGAAGCTCTTAATGATCTGCTAGGGGTAATTAGATTCCTGTCAACATGCATGCATATGTCAGGGGGAATTGTGACAAAGCCTCGT
This sequence comes from Chionoecetes opilio, assembly GCA_016584305.1. Taxonomy (NCBI): domain Eukaryota; kingdom Metazoa; phylum Arthropoda; class Malacostraca; order Decapoda; family Majidae; genus Chionoecetes; species Chionoecetes opilio. Next base: position 38,956 of record JACEEZ010005207.1, on the reverse strand, counting down.
TCTCCTAGTAACATACATTGAGTCTTTTGGCGCTTTTTAACATTAGGCCATTCCTGTGAACATACTGCTGTGATTTCTTTCGTGATTGATTCGCCGCCTAAAGCATTAAGTCCTTGTAAGTTGACAATGCCTTTGGAATTAACTGGGTTGTCATTCTGCATATTGTATAATTTAACATTCGGAAAAGAAAGGACGATGAGATACTTTGCCATAAATTAAAATAAAATAGGACCAGTACAGACTTGGGGAACCCATGGGTTATTCCTAGTCTTCTTGGGGTATGCAATTTTCTATTTACGTACGGATTGTGTCTGCGCTGAGATAACTTTGACACCAGAAGGAGTCGAAACTTGAAACATTTATTTATTAATTATATCATAGCTGACGCTGTCGAATGCTTGGATAAGTCAAGAGGTAATTGAGGGAGACCTTTTTGTATCCAATATTTGAATATAAACTTGTAGAAAGTTTTAAAAGAGCGAATCCGTAGAAAGCCGGTCCTAATAAAGCCCATGTATTGAGTTTTCTACGGAGGCGATGGTCTCAGTACTGGGTGAGCGAGATTGCTTACTGTTTCTAGTACCTTGGAGAGAGTAATGGTAGAGAGAAAAAAAAAAAAATTTTGTTAGGGCGGTAGTGTTAGGATTATTCATGTTTACCAGCCTTGAAAATAGAACAACAATAGAGTGTTCCATGCTGTGGGAAAAAACACTGTTACAATAGAAGTATTTACAATGCAAGTTAGGTAGTTATAACGATATGGAGGGAGTCTTTCAAGAAAAACAGTGGGATGCCATCATGATCCATGGGAGTTAGTGTTCTTCATATGCATTAAGAACTAGCAGTTATTGTATCCCAATTGTAGTGCACAGGTCTAAACATAGCATCATAATATTAGTATAAGTTTCGGTGTTTACTGGCTGTAGTACTGCATCAGAATGACTCAGATTTGCTGAGATTTATCAAAAGGGACTTTTCCCACTCAGAAATAATATTTATTACATTCAGCTTTGCGCTGATACCCTCGTGCGTCAACCGTTATGTTTCTGAGCTTAACATTCTTGTTTTTGGCGTTAGGATAAACTCCCTATAGTCCTCACGGGCCTTTACCGTTTCCTCTACTTCCTCTAACTTTTATTATAAATATGATTCTAAGTGCGCCGAAAACACCTCTGACTTGCATTTTAGGTTTTATATTAGTCTTGCAAATTAACATTATGTCTGTCTTTTTAAAAGTAGTCGTCCAGACATTTCAGCATTCTGATTAAATGCAGTCAATTATTTCATCGCGCATTGACGAGCTATATCAAACAATACGTCGTCAATTTGTGTATCGAGTCAGCCGTTTTTAAATAATCCGCAATCAAAATCTGCAAATTCCCCTAGTTCTCAAAACGCACTCAAGATTTGCAGACGCTCAGGCTCAGGCTCCGTGACGTACCATCAGGGAGGCTCATCTTCCCGCGCTTGATCAGAGAGGCACGTAAACACAGAGATAAATATAATACTTGAAGATATTTGGGTGTTTCTGATAGATTTGTTTTGCTATATGCCACATGCATGCATCCTTTATGGGTGCAGCAAGACAGCTGTGCCTTTCGAGAAAAGTTTGCACACGGAAAGTAGTGGCGTGTGTAGGAGTGGAGTGGCGGAGTGGCGTGTGGTGATTCACGCCTATAGTGTGTTGGGGCGAACAGTTGTGTTGAGAAACGGTGTGTAGTGAGGGTAGCGATGGACCACCACGACTGTGAGGCTTTGCCTCTTAACAAGACCAAGTAAACCAAGTAAACCAGTTGTGGAGTGGGCGTGGGCGTGCCCTGTGGTGGTGTGGCTGTCACACTTTCTGCCTTCCCGCCCGCATATTTTCCAACTCTTTGCTGTATTTAATGCTAGTATGTGGTTTCCGAGGAATTACGTTTGACTGTAGCTCCAAAACTAACCATAGGATTTTCTCGAAAGTACCTTCATTGTGATTCCCACACACACATGGTTTAACCTTATTTACCAATCCATGTTTTGGAGAAGTGCCAGGTCCTCCTGCTGAACCTCAGGCTCTGCTAACACCTGTTCATCCACCTCGTACTCGGGCTCAAACATATAGGATCCCATGACAATCTGAGGTTCGTTTTCCTCATAGTATACGCGACCAGCGTCATTTCTTTCGGTGTCAGATTGAGCATCGTACTCTAGATCTGTCACAGCGACAGATTCACTGTCTGACACCGAAGTTCAATCGCTCATCATAACATTTGCCGACAGGTGTCAGACAGAGTGTCTGCGGGCGTCCCTGTTCTGACGTCATCAATAACAGTCGTAGCCCTGTTGGAGGGAAGATTTTTTTTTTCGCGCGCTTTTTACAAAAGTCGTGTTTTTACGGAAATATGGCCTGGAAATCAATTATTTTTGGTGGATTAGGTGTTTTGAATGTACATTCAACATAATTCGGCAAAAAAAAATTGGGTCTGGACGACTACTTTAAGATCTTTCTGTGCACAGTCTCTTTGCTGCATTATAGCTTTAAGGTCTTCAGTGATCCACGGGGCAAAAGGCCTTCGTACTTCTTTTGTTACCAAGGTGCGCATGAATCCAAACATTTGTGGAAAACTTCATTAAATAAATGTACTTGCGTATCGACATTATCAGTTGCAAAAATTGTATTCAAAATATGAACTTCTCCTCTTAGTAGATTACACAATGTTTCAGGAGAATAGTGTCTTAGTTGTCGAAAAGTTCTAATAGTAGATTGTTGTCGCTTTGGCTTTCGAATGTCCCATGTGACGGTAAGAAGATCATAATCAGCGACAGGACAAGGAATTACATCGTGATGAAGAGCTAAATCAGGCTTATTTGTCACAATAATGTCCAATAATGTCGTGGAGTGGGAAGTAATTCGTGTAGGCTTATCAATTAATTGGGTCAATTTTGTACTAGTAATAATTCTTTCCATCATGCTTTTCTTCAATAAAATATTACAATTAAAATCTCCAAGTACATAGAATGGTTTGTTACGCAAACGTATAAAATTAAAAACATCCGTTACATAATCAAACGTGTGTAAGCTAGAATGTGGATGACGGTACAGGCACCCTATGATAACAGAAGGTAGTTTACGGCATTGTACCGTGACCCATATATCCTCCACTCCTTCTGGTCTTTCAACATTTATATCAATTGGGGTAACTGTAAAAATTTCCTTGACGTAGATACAAACACCACCTCCTCTACCTTTGTCACATCTATACACATTGTAATTAGGTATGGTAATATGCACATCTAAAAAACCTCAGGAGTGAGCCATGTTTCACTCACACATAAAACATCAGTTTTCCGTTCATTAACTAGAAGACATATTTCATCCTTATTGGCTACAAGACTCTGTGCGTTAATGTGATCTATGATTAAGTTATCCCTTTTGTCGACGTTGACTATACCGGCTATACCTTCCTCGCCAACATCCTATGGACTGAAGTCTCGACACAACCTTTGCTTGTGTCCAAATCTATGACAGATTCCACATTTCAATCTATAGTCAAACCTACACTTCTCCTGGCGATGGTTAAATTCTCCACAATTATAACATCCATGTTTTGTCCCGGTATGGTGGGATGAGTACAGCGTAGGGTGGGTATTGGTGTTGATGGTGTGGCGGTAGTCAGGTCCTCGCCCTTGGTTGTAACCACCGTTCCGTCGCCAGTCAGATAGTGAGGTATGGCGGGCTCCTCCTCCATTGAATACTTGTTGACCCCTTTGTATGGTGTGGGGCCATGAAGTGACGCCGCGAGGTCGCGGCGCGGCATCACGGTGCACTGAGCTGTATGGACGATCAGGCCCAGGCGGTACAGCACCGCGGGGTGTCCACCCGGGTGGAGGGTACCGGGTAAAGGACGGGCCGGGCGTAGGCGTAGAGCAGTGGTTCTCAACCTGGGGGCCATGGCAAGAATTTAAGGGGGCCATGGTGGGTTGTTGCAAATTATACATTTCTAAATAATATTAGGAATCTGAATAAAAAAAAAAACTTGCATCACTGTCCTGGCAAAGAAAATTTTCTTGTTTTAATAATTAATTGATTAATCATTAAGTTAAAAACTTTTTGGGTTTTCATAATATTGTTCGAATGTGTTGGGTACGTGGGGTATTAGTATGTGTGCGAAATTGTAATTGTTTGTGGTGTAGGTGTGTAGAAAACGCGGGGGGAGAACAAAACGCGTAGGACGGGTGAGAGACCGGGGGGTGAGTGAGGGGGGGCACTGGGGACGGGGGGGAGAGGGGCGATCAAATGATCTCATGTGGCCGGGGAAAATCATCACGAAAACAGGGGGTATAATTGATTATGAACCCAATACTGGTTACTTTTTTTGTTCGACAATTATAAATCGGTCGCTTTTTTTTCGTGTGTAAAATTTTTTTTTTTTTGGATCATTTTTTTTCATGCTCTTTCCCTATTAGGTATTCCTTTTTTTTTTTTTTTAGTGCAATATGATGTGATCGCATTCTTTATTATTTCAATTGGGGCAGTGCTTGTAAAAGGAGCGGTTCTTGCTGTAGAAATACATTTCGCTTGCTAGCTTGAGTGTGAATTTTATCATCTTTACTCTCTCTTTTGGTTTTTTGTGTTACTGTGTGGGGCAAATTTTGGAGCCCAGGGATGTGTTATGTATGTGGATTTTTGGTGTTTGTCTTTTTTATCATTTGTCCATTTATTGCCTTCTTATATTCTTTTGTTTATCATTTAATTTTTGTTCTGATGTTCTTCTTCTTTTTTTTCGAGATTTGCGTGGCTACTATGTTTTTTAGAAAGCGGAAGTACAGTGAAAGTACATTAATACGGATTTACATCAATCCTCGCGATGGCATCGAGAAACCCAGTGTGTATTGGCTTCAAAGTGCTGGGGAACGATTCTTGGGGCCCTAGTAATTGAAGAAATTTTTCTTTGTGCCCCACCATCCAAAATATGCTGAGAAAGCCCCGATTTTTCGGGCGCCAAAAAGTATTTTTGGGAAAACAGAAACTGGATGCGACTGGTGCTTCCCCAAAAAACAGACCTCAGTTAGTTGGGGGCTCATACGAGGTTGCCCCAAAAATAGCGAAGCAAAAAAAGCCCCCCAAAATTTGGGTGAAACCTTTAAATAAAGCCTGTATTTTAAAAAGATGGTAAAACGTTTTCTTGGGATGAAAGGAACTAAAATTCAAAAAAATTTCCCTTTGTCAAAACGACACAGTAAGCGGGAAAATTTAAATAAATGTCAGATGATATAAAGGAAAAAGTGATACAGGAGTAAAATCGTCTCCAACTGGTTTTTTGCAAACAGCTGATGAGTAAACGGTGTGAGTTTTGTGCACAGCTACTGTGTTTGTTGGGTATGTTTTCTTGTGCGATATCAAGGAAGAAAATTTTTATGTACACAGCTTGAACCACCACAACAGCTAAAAATGTGATGGAAAAGCTTTTTCTTTCTTCAAAGTAGCGGATCCCCTGGGAAAATTGTTGTGGATCGTACAGACGGGGCTCCAGCGAGCTGGGATAAAATCAGGGTTCCAAAAGCGTGTCAAAAAGGTGTCCCAATGCCAAGGGGGTTCATTTTAGATCCATCTTTTGGGGCCCGGCGTCGAAAAAACCCCCCCTGATGAATTTGCAAAATCCTGGGGGCATGGCAAAAAACGTAACTTTTGAAAGCTGGGGGCTCTGAAATCTCGCCTTTTTCCGAACCTTTGTAAGACATGGGGTTTGGGCTGAAGCTTCCTCTTTTACCCAAAGTCGCTGGCTTTCCAAAGGGGAAAGTTGTGAATCGAGTGTTTAACTTCGGGGGGAGCTTAAAATTTTTCCTGAAATCCCAAAGGGAAAAATGACGTTTATCATTTAATGAATTTGGGGAGCCACGTCTTGCATATTTTGAAATATTTGAGCACTAAAAAGGTTTAAACGAAGTTACAGGGCAGGAAAAATGTGTTTCACCTGATGTTGTCTTCGTGGTTTCTTGCCAAGCTCCAGAATTGGCAAAAAGGAAAATCGGGGCCGGGAAAATTTTCCCTGTTTGAAATCTTTCGCTGTCCTTTACGAGAATGAAGAAGATGTCTGCTTTTACCCATTACTTAAAATGAAAACACTCGCATTGAATCCGGAAAGTGAACTTAAAAAGGTATTCCCAGAATTAAAGGGGGAAAAAAGGGAAAATTGGGATGAACCATTCTCTGGCCTCTTTATATTACTACCATTCCCGTGATGTTCAGGGCGAGTTCCTTGATCTCAAAAATATTCTGCTCCAAAAATCCTTTTGAAAAAAAAAAAAATCTTGAATGATTCAAAGCATCAGAAAGGTTCAAAGCATCAGTCATATCCAAAAATCAGTGAGATTGCCTTCGATACTCTTGCCTTTTTTAACTACCTATTTATGTGAGTCTGGTTTTTCCCCTTCTACAAAACAAGAATAAGAGCCGGAAAACCGATTGGGTGGGACCCCGACTGAATGTGCATTGTCAGGACCAAACCCCCGGATTCGTCAACTGACTGAAAAAAAACATATCAGCCTTCCCCCCTGATGTGTGATAAAATTTCAGAGATTAATTGAACTTTTTTTCCCAAAACCGATTCAAATTTTCTAGTGCCGTAGTCTTTTGTAGGCAAGTGATGTAAATGAACATATCACAGAAATCTATCAATTTTAAGAAATTATACGTAAACTTTGTAATAAACAAGGGTGTTCTCTTTTACAACATTTTTTTTTTTTTTTTTTTTTTTACCTATTTTGGCGGGGTGGGATTTGGGAGAAAAATGAAGGGGAGCCACACGAATGTTGAGAATTCATGAAGGGGGGAATGGAGTGAAAAAGGTTGAGAACCACTGGCGTAGAGCGAGGGTTGGGGGGGCCCCGTTGAGGGAACTGTCGTGTGTGCTGTGTGCAAAATTTCATAATTTGTATTCATACTATAGAGATTTTGCGATCTCTTTACTACGTTCCAGTTTTTGCACAATTGGAATTCGGGACATTGTGTTGCAATCGCACTTAATAATCTGATAACACCTAATCTGTTTAACATAGATCTATCTCCGTCTAATTCAAAACACAGATCATCTAGTTCCCCTGTGCTAAGCGTAAGTTTTGGTATTGTCTTTATAATTGTTACGCCATTAGATTCACCCTCTCTCTCTCTCTCTCTCTCTCTCTCTCTCTCTCTCTCTCTCTCTCTCTCTCTCTCTCTCTCTCTCTCTCTCTCTCTCTCTCTCTTTTCTCCTCTCTCTCTCTCTCTCTCTCTCTCTCACCCTCTTCGATTATAATACAATAGATGATATTGACAATCTTCTTACAATAGATTCGATTATGACACTCTCTCTCTCTCTCTCTCTCTCTCTCTCTCTCTCTCTCTCTCTCTCTCTCTCTCTCTCTCTCTCTCTCTCTCTCTCTCTCTGAGAGAGAGAGAGAGAGAGTGTCATAATCGAATCTATTGTATATTTTCATGCTTTTCACAAGTACAACATGTGACATTTTCATTATGTCGCCCTCAGGCCTACAGATGGAGGCACTGGAGGAGCAAGAGAGGGAGGTGGCCGTGAAGCCGTTGGTTCCAGAATATGGAGACGTGCTTGATCTGCTCAAAACCCTCCCTGACGCAATACCATCCCAGCCCAGACCACCACGCCGCCACACACACAGGACAAAAGTGTTCACCTCAAGACAAAACTCCGGTTCCTGCACGCTCGGTTTGCAGTCCTGAAGGCGCAGCAGCCGACGGGGAGGACAGGGAGGAGGTTGCAGTGCCGATTCTATCCTTTTGGGGCCCTATGCGAAATACTGTTTGGGGGCCCTATGCGACATGTTGTTTGGGGGTCCTTTGCGAAATGCTGTTTGGGGGCCCTGTGGAAGATGCTGTTTGGGGGCCCTATGTGAAATGGTGTTTGGGGGCCCTATGGGAAATGCTGTTTGGGGGCCCTATGGGAAAGGCGGTTTGGGGGCCCTATGCGAAATGCTGTTTGGGGGCCCTATGGGATATGCTGTTTGGGGGCCCTATGGGAAAGGCGGTTTGGGGGCCCTATGCGAAATGCTGTTTGGGGGCCCTATGGGAAATGCTGTTTGGGGGCCCTATGGGAAATGCTGTTTGGGGGCCCTATGGGAAATGCTGTTTGATGGCCCTATGGGAAAGGCGGTTTGGGGGCTCTATGCGAAATGCTGTTTGGGGGCCCTATTGCGAATGCTGTTTGGGGCTCTATGCGAAATGCTGTTTGGGGGCCCTATGGAAAATGCTGTTTGGGGGACCTATGGGAGATGCTGTTTGATGGCCCTATGCGAAATGCTGTTTGGGGGCCCTATGGGAAATGCTGTTTGGGGGCCCTATGCGAAATGCTGTTTGGGGGCCCTATGGGAAATGCTGTTTGGGGCCCTATTTTGAAAACCTATGATAGGGGATTCCAAGCCTTCTAAGGTTGTCCTGGGGCACGCCTTTGATATTTAAATGCATTAATCCGGTGCATCTTAAGAGGAAAAGAGACTACATTAAAAAAAAAAAAGCATTGGGGCCACTTGGTGGTTTCGGGGGCCCTGTGCAACCGCGTAGTTCGCATATAGTAAGAAACTGCCCTGGGAGGTTGGGGAGGGTGGCGGGAGGCTGCCTTCAGGTGCTGGCTGTAGGAAAGCGTCTGTGCAGTACTCTACAGTGTGCTGATGTCATTGATATATGGTGAATACATTACACTGGTCAACACGATATTTCTGGCAAAAGGTTTTAAAACAAATTCTAACTGAATTTGGGCTGCTGATTACGAATATGAACTCAATTTTTTGTCTATCACATCAGGATTTCGGATATAGCATTTTTTCAATTTTTGATGCAAATGACTCATCAGCCTATATATCGAAGGTTTCAATATAAAAAAACGTGATTTTTAGTAANTCTCTCTCTCTCTCTCTCCCCTCCTCTCTCTCGTCTCTCTCTTCCCCCGTCTCTCTCTCTCTCTCTCTCTCCTCTCTCTCTCTCCCCTTTCTCTCTCTCTCTCTCTCTCCTTGGCCGAAAACATATATTCTGTTTTAGAAAATAAATACAGCATAAAAATTATAATCATAATAAAAAACACGAACTCGAGCGATAAGATACTGGTTCAGATAGCACCTGGGAAAAAACCTACATTATAGCATTGCACCCATACATTTTTATTAGATAAACATGATTGCCAGCGCGCAATCTCTCGTCTTGGCGCCGCTAAAACTCTTTAAAAAAAAAACCCCTCTGCCCGGGAGGTGAGGGACGATTCTCCATCATCACGGTCCCGCGACATGCTGCAGCGAGTTCTCGTGATCCGCAAGCTTTTGTTGTATGTATTGTAACCTTTAAAAAGTCTAAGAAGTATTCATACTGCGTTGGAAAGGATTCAACATTGCAAGCAGTAACCACACACACACACTACACCACACACAACCCCACACATAATATATATAATATATATATATATATATATATATTTTAAAAATTTTTATATTATATTTATATATATATATAATATTTTATAATATAAAATGAATATATATAAATATATATATAATATTATAATATATTATATATATATATATATTATATTAAAAATATTATATATTATATAATATAATTATATACGTATATATATAATATATATAATAATATATACTTAAAATATATATATTAATAATATATATATTAATTATATAAATTTTATATATTATATATTATATATATATATAATATATTATATTAGTTATATTATAATTTATATATATTATATGAATAAAAGAGTATATAGAAAAAATTTTATATAAGTTGAAAGTGGGAGAGAGTTAAGGAATAAAAAAATTTTAAAATTTTTTTATTTTTTTAAATTTTTTTTTTTTTTTTTAAAAAAAAAAAAAAAAAAAAATTTTTTTAAAAAAAAATTTTTTTAAAAAAAAAAAAAAAAAAATTTTTTTTTTTTTTTTTTAAAATTTTTTTTTTTTTAAAAATTTTTAAAATTTAAAAAAAATTTTTTTGGTTTTAAATTTTAATTTAAAAAAAAAAAAATTTTTTAAAAAAAAAAAAAATATAAATAAAAATTTATATATTTTTTTTAAAAGTGTTTTTGGGGGGGTTTTTTGGGGGGTGTTGTGTTTTTTTCCGAAAATTTTCCCCAAAAAAATTTTTTTTTTTTTTCCCCAAAAAAAAAGGCGGGCCCCAAAAAGGCGAAAAGGGGGGGGGTTTTGAGGAAAAAACCCCCCCCCCCCCGGGGGGGGTTTTTTTTTTTTTTTCCCCCCCCAAAAAGGGGTTTCCCCCCAAATTCAGGGTTTTTCAATAATAATGTTTAAGGGGGGCAATGCTATAAGGTAGGGTTTTTCCCAGGTGCTATCTGAACCCCGTATCTTATCGCTCGAGTTCGTGTTTTTTTTTTATGTTATAATTTTTAAAGCTTTTATTTTTTTTCTAAAAAAGGGAAATTTTATGTGTCGGCCCCCCAAAAAGAGGAGAGAAGAAAGGAGAAGAGAGGGAGAGGAGGGAGATTGGGGAAATGAGTAGTTTAGAGGGGAGAGAGAGAGGAGAGAAGAGAGAGAGGGGAGGAGAAGGGGGAAGAGAGGGAGGGGAAAAAAGGGGGGGGGGAAGGGGGAAGGGGGAGTCGGGTCGGAGAAAGAAGGGGGGAAAGAAGGGATAAGTGGGCCAAAGTATTGGCCTTTTTAAAAACAACCTTCCGGGGCCCTGCGTTTGTACAAAATTTGTGGGGAAAGTACAGGTGTACGCCCCTGTAAAAGTAAAACCCTTGAAAACTATATGCACTTTGGTATTTTTTTGGGGCTCAATGTACTCACCAGGGTCCCTTTTTAAAACCAAAACCCCTTCCAACCCTTTTCACAAATTTTTATTTTTAGAATACATCCAAGCGCGAAAATGTTTTTGATGGATGCCTGGGAATAATCCAATTTGGGACGGTGGCAGTGTGTTTACGTCTGCATGTTGCGTGCTCAGTGGGGAAAAAGCTCAACCCCCCGGGGTTTGCTCCCAAAAGAATCCAAAATCGTCAGTGGCCCCTTCTTTTTTCCCAACACTCCTGGTAATAAATTCCTCCCCAAATTAGCTCGATTTGGAGCTTTAAGTCCTGCCTTCTTTTAAATTTGTTCAAGTATGGCTATAAATGAACAAATTATAAAAATATCACCAAAAGTGGGCGACCAACAATAAAGTCATCATTTATGTTTAAAAAAAGGGGGGGTTCTGAGGGGTCCCCCCGCCGTCGTCGTCGGGGGGAAAAAAAACGATGGGAAAAAAATTAAAACCGTATATACATCCCGATAAAAAGCAAAAAACCCAACGCTAAACCCGGGTAGATTAAATACAGCCCAAATGTATAAAATTGTGTATCCCCTTAAAGGGGCCAAAAAAATCAGTAGTGGCTAAAATTTTCGTAATTTTTGGCGCTGGCAAACATTATTGCAGCGGCGACTATACTGTTATCTCGGTAGTATCTTCTCTATTTAATTTGTCTTCCTACATCTTTGCGGATAAAAATTCAGAAAAAGAAACAAAAAAATAAAAAGTGTTTTTGGAGGTCACCCCCACACTTCTGATTCCCTTTTTTTCATTACGTTTTCCTTGTAAAAAGGGCCCGCTAAACCCCCTTCACGCCCAGATTTTTCCCTTTTGTTTATATAAAAACCCTCTTTTAAATTAGCCATAAAATGGGGGAAAAGTAACAAAATTTTTTCCCCAAAATTTAAAGTTAGGGGAAAAAGGGATAAAAAATAGATCTATCTAAAAAATATTGTTTTAAATTCCAAAAAATCGTCTAATGGTCCCCAAATTACAAGGGAAATTACTTTTCGGGCCTCAAGGGTTTAACCACGCAGCTTTGTTTTTACAATTACAAGTATTCTTTCCCAACTGCCGTAAACTCTTTGGGTGGGGTACTTTTGTTACAAAGTGTTTTTTCCAGGTGTTATATATTTCCCCCTTTTTTAACCCTTTTTAGTTTTGGGAAATTTCTTATGACTTTTCCATATTTATGTAAACTTATAAGACTGCAAAACACAAAATTTTCCTTTTGAAATAAAGAAAACCCCTTTTACTTTCCTCACTCCGATCTATCCAAAATTTTATTTTTTTGTCAGACTATTTTTTTTTTCTAATATGTCCCGTTTTTTTTTTTCTCTCTGTCTATCCCGTGAGTCTGTTGGCTTTTGTTCTTTTATTTTTTTTCAGTCCCGTTGACTATTTGTTTTGGGCATTCATTTAAATTTTTTTCCCTTCTTTTTTAACAAATTTATTCGTTCCCGTAATCATCCCCGGGGGGAAAGGCTCCGTCGTTCATCGGGTTTTTTAAGTGCGACTGATTGTCCCCCCCTCCCTTCCCCCTTTCCCTTTTTCCCTTTTCCTTTTCTCTTCCCTTCTCTCTCTCCCCCCCTTTTCTCCTCTCTCTTTTTTCCCCCTTTTTCTCTCTCTTCCTTCTCCTCCCCTTTTCTCCTCCTCTCTCCTTTTCCCCTTCCCCTTTTTGACCGACCCCATAAATTTTATTTTTAAAAAAAAATACACATTAAAAATTAAAAAATTTAAATAAAAAAAAAACCAACTCGGGGGATAAGATACAAAAAAACCCTCTGCCGGGAGGTGAGGACGATTCCCCCACAGAAACACACACCCCCAAACCAATTAATATATTTTATAATATATATATATATTTATAATATATATAATATTTTATATTTTATATATATATATATATATATAATAATATATATATATATATATAATATTCTAGCAGAAAGGGTGCCCTCGGGCACCTTTCTCAGTTCTGTGAGGTGTGGCTCGGCCCACAGTTTTGTTCGGTTTTGAAAAATTAGTGGAGGAAGTGAGTAAAATTGGAGACTGTTCTTTGACAGCTGCAAGCGATGCTGAAATGTGTTCTGCTGCAGAATGGAAACCCAGTTTGCCTCTGTACCTCTCGCTCACTGGGACTACATGAAGGAGAATATGAAAGCGGTGAAGTAGTTGCTGGAGAAAACTCGTTATGATCAGAATGAGTGGTTGATTTGTGTTGACCTGAAGATGGTGAACTTTTTGTTGGACAACAGCCCGGGGTTCACCAAGTACCCGTGCTTCTGTGCATGTGGGATAGTAGGGCCCGGGCTCAGCATTAAACGAAGAAGTGAGTCCCCGAGAGACCGAGCACTTTAAAACCCGATTTGAGACTGCCCCCGCATACTCATGAGCACATGTCAAGTCCTTCAGTGACGGAGTTGGGGGGACCGTCAAAGATGCCAGCTTTCAACTTCTCCATGGTCAACCTAGAAAAGCGTGGCACAAGTAAGTGAAGCAGCCACCATCATTGTCCAGAGCTTTGGTGAACTGTTTGATCACGCGAGCTTGATGTGCAGCGGTGGGAAAAGTATTCTTTTCTCGTCCACCAGGGGGGTTGTTTATGACGTTCCTTGCTCTGCAAGGCACCAATTCCTCCCGTCCCAGGCCAGTCCTTCTCTTTTTAATGCTGGGGCCCGGTCCCTACTATCCCACATGCACAGAAAGCACGGGTATTTGGTGAACCCGGACTGTGTCCAACAAAAAGTTCACCATCTTCAGGTCAACACAAATCAACCCCACTATGCTGATCAAAAACGAATTTTCTCCAGCACCTACTTCACCGCTTCATACTTCCCCTTTCAGTGTAGTCGAGTGAGCGAGAGGTACAGAGGCAAACGGGTTTTGCCATTCGGGCAGCAGAACACTTTTTCAGCGATCGCTTGCAGCTATCAATGAACAGTCTCCAATTTTCGGGTTGGTACTGGGGCCCACTCCAAGCTTGTGCAGAAGCTGCGGCAATATAGGGTACAGTACACCAAGTCCTTTTCAGAGAAAAAAAGGGAGGTACTCTTGAATGTCTGTTGCGGTTAGAAGGTGATGCAAAGCCTGCCCCAGAGAGGAGGGTTTTTTTCCTTCAATTTGGGATGCCAACAGTTCGGCAGAGGACTTTGAGAAGCTGAGATCGCGAAACTAGATCATTTAGCTCCTTTTGGGGAAAAAAGTGTGGGAGCATCATCGTCAAGAACACTTTTCTTCTCATTTTCTTCAACACTGGAGGAATTTCGTCACTAAGTCAGGAAGTTCTCAAAGAAGGTACTGGAATTTCTTTCAATGAGTACAGGGACGACGTGCTGATTCAGATTAGGATACTGAGGTGCCCCGGTTCTTTCTGTTGATCCCAGTCAAATCAAAAGCGCAGAAGTAGCAGTCAGTGCCATGATTTGCCGGCTTCCTCCAAACCATGGGAATTCCAAACTTCAGACAACTCTTCTTGCCCTTGGTCCAACGACGCAGATACTCGGTGCATGTCTTGCATACCATGTGTGGCGCCCAAGCTTTATCCTGGTCACCAAATTTCATACCAACATAAGTATGGTAAGCACGCTTTATGAAACATGTGACTGGATTCCTGTTAGGAACAAAGGTGTATTCGCCGCAGATGTACCAGCATACATCGGGCTTATTTTTGCAAGATCTTCTGGCCGAATCCAGTTCATTCACCTGCAAAGAAAAATACCAGTTAGTCAAGAATTGGCGCATGTAAACACTTCAGAATTCGTTTATTTAAAGAAATAAGAAAGAATTTTGCATCATAATTCAAACAGTAGGAAGAAATTAATCAGTTAGGGGGTATACCAAGGACCTGTAGCAACCTCTATGCTACTGCAGTATCCTAGGCACGATGAATCAAGAAAAGGGAGTCTGCCTATCGGAAAGACGATAACAGATATCAGTGTCACACAACACCACACAAGGTATCCCAAAGGGGGATGCAGTACTGCAGTGGGTTTAATAAAAAGTGTTCAAGTAAAGAAGTAAAAGTTGATGAGAAGAAGAGGAAGAACAACAGAGGATTGTAAAATCCAGAGATCGTGATTCCGAAGAATTCCTAGTTGGTGACATTGTTTAGGACCACACCCTTGGAACTATCTGAATTGGTGGAATTATTGGATTAGTGGAATTATCTACTGCAAGTACGGTGTTGTATACGGAGGACGATTTCATATATATAGAAAATACCCGTACATGTAAACAAAAACGTAAAAAAACATCATGTGGCGATATATAAAAAAGTTGACCTGATTGAGCAAAATCAATGTGATTTTTGGATTCAGTACATCAAAATTGTCCTAAATCAGCTAAAAAAAACTTAGACAATTAATTTGTTGTTAACCAGTGTAATCTTTTCATTCATTTTGGCATCGACGGGAAAAACGTCGCTTCACAAATAGGGTGGTAAATGATTGGAATGGACTCAGTAGACAGGTAGTTAGTGCGGAGTCATTAGGGAGCTTTAAAGAGGGGCTGGACAAGTTCATGGATGGGGATGGAAGGTGGATGTACTGTAGGTGAACAGCTGTAGTCCATCGTGATTTTCGAAAAATTAATGGTATCCAAGACCAGGCAGGCTTGGGCTTGGGGTTGGCAGTGTGGCGTGAAGTGGTTGCTGATTCAAAGAAGGTTACTCTCATTAATTTTTACCGGGAGGCGTAAATTATCACCTACATATATATCCAATCACTGTAACATAATTTTCACATCATAATATGCACTGGCTGTGTGTCTGCCATATATACTGGCCGTCTGTCTGCCTTGCTGAATTCACGCGTGGTGTTGACTGACATTGCCACCGATTGCTCCCTTAACACCACCTTAGAAGGCTTAGAGGCAGGTGCTTGCTGGGCAACCACTCTGACGTCATCAATCTCCTCCTTGGATCCCAAAACAGCTGATGACAGTTGTTAAGCTAGCAACATAGGTGTTAAACGTCTTTGGATGTCCCCCAGGACGACCTACTAGCTTATGCTTACGAGGGCGATGGTTCACCGTCTGGCTCCCTGTCCTCCACAATCCGAGGTGATGACTTTATATCTCAAGATACCGAAGTACGATTGTTTGGTCATGTTTCATTTTTATCTGAACTGACATATGAGTACCTTGTTGTTACATCAACTGATGGTTACATCATACAAGAACAGTATATGGCGCCGAAGGTTTACTTACGATATGACTTTCCAGATATTACTTACTATCATCACACCGGTGGAGTTACTACCTTGCCCTCCACCCTCGCGCATGGCAGGGATGGGTAGGATCTGGTAATAGCTTGTCTCATCTCAGTCATTGCAAAATTATGACAGAGAGAGATATATATATATAGATAGAGAAAGAGAGAGAGAGAGAGAGAGAGAGAGAGAGAGAGAGAGAGAGAGAGAGAGAGAGAGAGAGAGAGAGAGAGAGAGAGAGAGAGGAGAGAAGAGAGAAAAAGAGAGGGGGGAGAGAAGAGAGGATGAGAGAGAGAGAGAGAGAGAGAGAAAGCGAGAGCGAGAGCGAGAGCGAGAGCGAGAGAGAGAGAGAGTGTGTTGTCATAATCGAATCTATTGTATATTTTCATGCTTTTCACACGTACAACATGTGACATTTTCATTATGTCGCCCTCAGGCCTACAGATGGAGGGCACTGGAGGAGCAAGAGAGGGAGGTGGCCGTGAAGCCGTTGGTTCCAGAATATGGAGACGTGCTTAGCTGCTCAAAACCCTCCCTGACGCAATACCATCCCAGCCCAGACCACCACACCGCCACACACACAGGACAAAAGTGTTCACCTCAAGATAAAACTCAGTTTCCTGCACGCTCGGTTTGCAGTCCTGAAGGCGCAGCAGCCGACGGGGAGGACAGGGAGGAGGTTGCAGTGCCGATTCTATCCTTTTGGGGCCCTATGCGAAATGCTGTTTGGGGGCCCTATGCGACATGTTGTTTGGGGGTCCTTAGCGAAATGCTGTTTGGGGGCACTATGGGAAATGCTGTTTGGGGGCCCTATGGGAAATGCTGTTTGGGGGCTCTATGGGAAAGGCGGTTTGGGGGCCCTATGGGAAAGGCGGTTTGGGGGCCCTATGCGAAATGCTGTTTGGGGGCCCTATGGGAAAGGCGGTTTGGGGGCCCTATGCGAAATGCTGTTTGGGGGCCCTATGCGAAATGCTGTTTGGGGGCCCTATGGGAAAGGCGGTTTGGGGGCCCTATCGGAAATGCTGTTTGGGGGCCCTATGGGAAATGCTGTTTGGGGGCTCTATGCGAAATGCTGTTTGAGGGCCCTATCGGAAATGCTGTTTGGGGGCCTTATGGGAAATGCTGTTTGGGGGCCCTATGCGAAATGCTGTTTGGGGGCCCTATCGGAAATGCTGTTTGGGGGCCCTATGGGAAATGCTCTTTGGGGGCCCTATGCGAAATGCTGTTTGGGGGCCCTATGCGAAATGCTGTTTGGGGGCCCTATGCGAAATGCTGTTTGGGGCCCTATTTTGAAAAAAACTATGAAGGGGGGCGGGATTCCAAGCCGTCTAAGGTGGTCCGGGGGCACGCCTTTGATATTTAAATGCATTAATCCGGTGCATTTTAAGAGAAGAGACTACATTATAAAAAAAAAGCATTGGGGCTATTTGGTGGTTTCGGGGGCCCTGTGTAACCGCGTAGTTCGCATATAGTAAGAAACCGCCATGGGAGGTTGGGGAGGGTGGCGGGAGGCTGCCTTCAGGTGCTAGCTGTAGGAAAGCGTCTGTGCAGTACTCTACAGTGTGCTGATGTCATTGATATATGATGGATACATTATTTAATTATCTGTTGTGGCGGCGATGACTACACTGGTAATGTTGTATGACTCCCTCTACAGTGCCATGAGGTTTTATAGGAATTTAGTCATAATACAAATATTTTTACCATTTTTATCACAATTGATCAATGAAAGAATTTGAAAAACCACAGCGACCGTAAAATTGAATAAGAAATATTTAGTACATTTATATGATGTTTACAGCAATAAAGTATTCAGGAAGATATCAATGATTCCCCCTCGGGGGGAACACTTAACGCTGTGCTCTGTGCAGTACTCGTGGGACACTAAACGCTGTGCTCTGTGCAGTACTCGTGGGACACTAACGCTGTGCTCTGTGCAGTACTCGTGGGACACTAACGCTGTGCTCTGTGCAGTACTCGTGGGACACTAACGCTGTGCTCTGTGCAGTACTCGTGGGACACTAACGCTGTGCTCTGTGCAGTACTCGTGGGACACTAACGCTGTGCTCTGTGCAGTACTCGTGGGACACTAACGCTGTGCTCTGTGCAGTACAAACACAAAATAAGTACTATTGCACTGGCTATATTTATATACTGTATTATTTATATACTTCTGTTATATACTGTTCTATAGGCCAGGCGCCTCTTTGTCTGGGAAAGGATAAGCAGTGCTTCCAGGAATACCATGCATAATAACCAAAGTGAACATGTATCATTAACTTCTTATGACCCAGAACGTAATTTTAATTGTAATTTGGGTACCATTAGACGATTTTTTTGTAAATATAAGCAATCTTTTATAGGTATGACCAGTTTAGAATCCCTATCGACTAACTAATTTGGTATATTCAGTTATATTTCGTAATTTTATGGCTGACAACAGACAATTTTTTATAGCAAATGAAAGATCTGGGGGTAAAGGGATCAACATGAAAATTCAATTGGAGAAAGGGCTAGGACTCCTGAATTCAGTGTTGTGGTACATAAGGGAAGCACTTATTCATTTAACTTTTGGGGGAGAAATCTACCTATCAAGGAAAATACGCTACTATTTTAGTTACCTAGGAATTGAGCGTAACAGTTCAGATCAGGTATTTATTTTACAGAACCAGGAAATGTTATACCTAAGCATGCTGGGATGAACATTGACCCACCTCATTACACAAAATTATGGTAAATGAAAATATGAGGGTTTTTTCACGCCTATGTGCCTTCCAAACTTCTTCCTCGCAACTTGGGTCCAGTTTTATTACTCATATCCTGTGCTGCAAGGAGTTGACATTAACAAAAATAAGGGAGCAAGGGGGACGCACGTTCCTCCCCATGAGAATCCTGTGCCCCCCCCGGTGGCCTCCACTGGCCATGGCTGCCTATATAATGCTCTAATACCCACCACTGATCTGATCTTAGAATATGCTCTTATAGCTACCCTTCTATGTGGCATCGGAATGGCCCCTGAGCTCCACTTGCCTTGTGGCCCCTCAGGTGCCTCCCTATTGATAGAAACCCAGCCACACCACTGCTAACAAAACAATTCAGTCCTTTGACAACCTTTTTGACAACTACGTATAAAAAAAAAAAAAAAAAAGATAACTTACCCACAATCCTCTGCGACGCTGTTAACGAGGTCGAAGCATTAACGAACCCTGACAATATAAACTTTAACAAAATACTACACAACTATACCAGCACTATTACTAACTCACATTTACTAACATTTAAGACTTAGATAACGTTACAGGTCAAACAATATTGGTCAAAGGTCAACAGGTAAGGGCGTGGGAAGGAAATAAGGGAAAGGTTTAGTGTTTCGAAGCAGTGTTGAGCAGAGTTGAGCTGTTTGAGTAATCCGGTTCGAGCGTCAGTTGAGAGCGAGCCGGTGAAGGGCAGGACGTGTGTGCAGGCAGCTGGGAGGAAGAAAAGGAGGATTCTTGGCCAAACAACTCTAATTTTGTTGTTTTTCTTCATATTTCTGCAGCGTAAGGTAAGTAGAGAGATAATGGGAGGGAGTGGGAGTGATTGAGAGGAATGAGTAAGTAGTGGAAGAGAGAGTGAAGATCTAGGCCCATTCTAGGGGGAGGCCATGGCCACCACCGAAATTTAATTGGCCATCCCAGATCGAGTCAGAGGTTAATGAAAATTCAACCAACTCTTTTTAATGGCTATGCCATGGCCACCCCACACTAGATCTGTGTCCAACCTTGGCCGCCCAAGTCAAAATTTCCTTGTGGCGCCGTGAGTGGGAGGGAGGGAGGGAGAGCTTACGTGTGATTTGAGGTGGTTTAGACCTCCCTGCAAAGTAATGATAGCTATCTTTCTACCTTATGTATCGTCATATCAGCTATAGCCAGTGGCGTAGCTACGGGGGGGCACGTGCCCCCCATGAGAATCCGGAGCCCACCAGTTGCCCCCCCTCACTGGCCATGGCTGCCGTAATCTGCTTGGACCTGTGACTGACGATAGGCACTAACCCTTCAATGTGGCATCAGAATGCCCCTAAGCTTCGTTTGTCATAGTACCGGTATTATTCTAGTGTTTGCCCATGCTCCCCCTCTCCCACAAAACAAGCTTGGGGACCTGGGGGAATGCGGGATATTTGGCTGGGGTACATAATATGCGTCGCAACCACATAGTTTTTGAGTTAGGGGTGTTGAACAAATTCCCTAGATATGGAAAATTCATTGGATTTCTTCTGAGTCCAGAGACGTGTGAACCTGACGATCCTGACATAATGATAGTGTCGAGAACCCCCCCCAACCCCTCGCTAGGAGGTTAGGTTAGATTTGTTTAGGTTAGGTTAAATTTGGTTAGTTCAGTATAGGTTAGGTTAGATTTGATTAGGTTAGGTTAGGTTAGGTTTGGCTGGGTTAGGTTAGGTTTGATTTGATTTGATTTGCTTTGATTTGATTTGATTTGATTTGATTTGATTTGATTTGATTTATTTGATTGATTTGATTTGATCTGGTTAGTTTAGGTTATCGGTGGGTCAAGTTCCCCGCAAGGTTAGGTTAATGCTGGTTATGCAAATTTCTCTAGATACAAGGAAATTACCCTAGATCTAGGGAATATTACCCCCCTACATAAAACTCTTAAATTTCGTGTTTCCGACGCATAATTTGTTCCCCACCTGAAAACCCCGCATTCCCACAGGTCCCCAAACCTGTTTGGGGGAAGTGGGAGAGTATGGGCAAACACTAGAAATTTACCCTCTCTTTTTAATAGCTATGCCATGGCCACCCCACATTAGATCTGTGCCCAACCTTGGCCACCCCAGATATGAGTCACGGCGGCGCTACTGTGAGTGGGAGGGAGGGAAGGAGTGAGAGCTTACGTGTGATTTGAGGTTGTTTAGTCCTCCCTGCAAAGTAATGGTTGTTGCCTCGTTGTCTTTCTACCTTATATAACGTCAGATCAGCTATAGCCAGTGGCGTGGCTATGGGGGGGGCACTTGCCCCCCATGATAATTCGGAGCCCACCAGGTGCCCCCCACTGGCCATGGCTGCCGTAATCAGCTTGAACCTGTGACTGACGATATGTAATGCACATAATACCCTTTTATGTGGCATCAGAATGCCCCTGAGTGTCGCTTGCCGTAGTGCCCCCCCCCCCCCCATACACAGCTGTGCTCCCCCCATTGATAGATATCTAGCTACGCCACTGCATATTAGCCTTGAATCGCAATATGCCAGAAAAGAAGAGAAACAATCATGTACCTTGATCAGATCCATGCCCTCTACGTGTCCTCAGCGGCTTTATTATTCCTTCATGACCTGGCTCACAGTGATGGTGTGGGTGTGTGGTGGTCAATGGTGTACACTGTTGGCAGTCAAGGCATGGCATCAATAAGGGCACAGGGACACAGTGATGGTGTGGGTGTGTGGTGGGGCAATGTGTACACTATTGTCAGTCAAGGCATGGCATCAATAAGGGCACAGGGACACCCGTGATGGTGTGGGGGTGAGGTGGTCAATGGTGTAACACTGTTGGCAGTCAAGGGGATGGCATCCCAAAAAGGGCACAGGGACTCACAGTCAAGGCATGGCATCAATAAGGCACAGGGACTCACCAGTCAAGGCAAAGGCATCAATAAGGCACAGGGGACACACAGTCAAGGCATGGCATCAATAAGGGCACAGGGACACACAGTCAAGGCATGGCATCAATAAGGGGCACAAGGGACACAGTCAAGGGAGGCAAACAATAAGGGCACAGGGACAACAGTCAAGGCATGGCATCAATAAGGGCACAGGGACACACAGTCAAGGCATGGCATCAATAAGGGCAAAAGGGACACACAGTCAAGGCATGGCATCAATAACGGGCACAACACACAGGTCAAGGCAGGGATCAATAAGGGCACAGGACACACAGTCAAGGCATGGCATCAATTTAAAGGGGAAAGGGGACACACAGCCAAAGGCAAAGGCATCAATAAGGGCAAGGGACACACAGTCAAGCCATGGCATCAATAAGGGCACAGGGACACACAGTCAAGGCATGGCATCAATAAGGGCACGGGGACACACAGTCAAGGCATGGCATCAATAAGGGCACAGGACAAACAGTCAAGGCATGGCATCAATAAGGGCACAGGGACACACAGTCAAAGGCATGGCATCAATAAGGGCACAGGGACACACAGTCAAGGCATGGCATCAATAAGGGCACAGGGACACCACAGGCAAGGCATGGCATCAATAAAGGGCACAGGGGACACACAGTCAAGGCATGGCATCAATAAGGGCACAGGGACACACAGGCAAGGCATGGGGATCAAAAAAGGGGGACAGGGACACACAGTCAAGGCATGGCATCAATAAGGGCACAGGGACACACAGTCAAGGCATGGCATCAATAAGGGCACAGGGACACACAGTCAAGGCATGGCATCAATAAGGGCACAGGGACACACAGTCAAGGCATGGCATCAATAAAGGGCACAGGGACACCAGGCAAGGCTGGCATCAATAAGGGGACAGGGACACACAGTCAAGGCATGGCATCAATAAGGGCACAGGGACACACAGTCAAGGCATGGCATCAATAAGGGCACAGGGACACACAGTCAAGGCCATTGGGATCAATAAGGGGACAGGGACACACAGTCAAGGCATGGCATCAATAAGGGCACAGGGACACAGGTAAAGATTAATTACAAACAAAAATCAATATAAAATTATATAACACCAAATTCAGTATACAATGGCAGCAGCTTTGATAATATATGAGAATCAAAATTATTGATAAGAGGGAGAGCAAACACCTTATTAGAGGAAGAAACATTAGAGATGAGTCAAGAATAGCCATGACGGGATTTAAAGTGGAACCCCCGCCGCCCTCCCCCACACACCAACAACAACAACATGTAAATAGATAAATAATACTATGATAAGTAGTATAATAGATAATAAATGATAGTATAATAGATAATGATAATAAAATAGATGAATAATACTATGATATGTATGTATGCTATACTATGTAGACTATGATGTGGAGCCCAGCCAGTGTCCGCGGTGAGATCCATGACGCTAACCAACTCCTATGCTTCCAGATCCTGCCTCAGTGCGTGCCCAACCAGGCTGTGATGGCAGACCTTCCTTGGCAGCGAGGGGCGAGGGGAGAGGAGGAGGAGGAAGAGGAGGAGAGGACCTACGAAGCGATACTAAGTCACAAGAAGATGATGGGTGGCGGGGAGGTGACGCCCGGGAACACACCTGAGCAGAGCCGCGTGTGTGTGTGTGTGGTGCTGGGTGAGGGATAACCTATAATATATAAATATATAATATATATATATATTAATATATATATATATATATATATATATTATTTATATATTAATATATATATATATAAATNACTGTCTAACCTTTTCCAAAGGGATTTTCAAACCCCTCCGTTCCCAAAGGCCCCCACGCCGCCACACCACAGGCAAATTTTCACCTAAAGCAAACCCCGGGTTCTGCACGTCGGTTTGCAGTCCTAAAGGCGCAGCCCGACGGGAGGACAGGGAGGGGTTGCAGGGCCGATTCTATCCTTTTGGGGCCCTATGCGAAATACTGTTTGGGGGCCCTATGCGACATGTTGTTTGGGGGTCCTTTGCGAAATGCTGTTTGGGGGCCCTGTGGAAGATGCTTTTTGGGGCCCTATGTGAAAGGGTTTTTTGGGGGCCCTATGGGAAATGCTGTTTGGGGGCCCTATGGGAAAGGCGGTTTGGGGGCCCTATGCGAAATGCTGTTTGGGGGCCCTATGGGAAATGCTGTTTGGGGGCCCTATGGGAAAGGCGGTTTGGGGGCCCTATGCGAAATGCTGTTTGGGGGCCCTATGGGAAATGCTGTTTGGGGGCCCTATGGGAAATGCTTTTGGGGGGGGCCCCTAGGGGAAAAATGCTGTTTGATGGCCCTATGGGAAAGGCGGTTTGGGGGCTCTATGCGAAATGCTGTTTGGGGGCCCTATGCGAAATGCTGTTTGGGGGCTCTATGCGAAATGCTGTTTGGGGGCCCTATGGAAAATGCTGTTTGGGGGACCTATGGGAGATGCTGTTTGATGGCCCTATGCGAAATGCTGTTTGGGGGCCCTATGGGAAATGCTGTTTGGGGGCCCTATGCGAAATGCTGTTTGGGGGCCCTATGGGAAATGCTGTTTGGGGCCCTATTTTGAAAAACTATGATAGGGATTCCAACCTTCAAAGGGTTGTCCTGGGGCACGCCTTTGATATTTAAATGCATTAATCCGGTGCATCTTAAGAGGAAAAGAGACTACATTAAAAAAAAAAAACATTGGGGCCACTTGGTGGTTTCGGGGGCCCTGTGCAACCGCGTAGTTCGCATATAGTAAGAAACTGCCCTGGGAGGTTGGGGAGGGTGGCGGGAGGCTGCCTTCAGGTGCTGGCTGTAGGAAAGCGTCTGTGCAGTACTCTACAGTGTGCTGATGTCATTGATATATGGTGAATACATTACATGGCAACACGATATTTCTGGAAAAAGGGTTTTAAAAAAAATTAAAAACTGAATTTGGGCTGCTGATTACGAATATGAACTCAATTTTTGTCTATCACATCAGGATTTCGCGATATAGCATTTTTTCAATTTTTGATGCAAATGACTCATCAGCCTATATATCGAAGGTTTCAATATAAAAACACGTGATTTTTAGTAATACATTTTGTATATTCTTAATCAAGGAATTACAAAGATTACGAAGTCCATGTACAAGTAAATCAAATATAGTGACAGAATTGAAATAGAAAATATAAACAATACATATATATGGTGCACAGACCCAAGGGCAAGTAGCAGTTATGTGATTTTTTTTTCTTGGCTGATCTCTGATGTACAGCTTCTGGGTTGTCTCTCACAAGCTCCAGCAATAATCCGCCATCATATGTGAGTCCCACCGGCCTTGATACCGTTTTTCCCATTGTTTTAATGTCCTGATGAAACGCTCCCCTTGTTCCTCGCTCACATCCCCAAGGTTCTCCGGGAAAACTTTTTCCAAATGGCTGTGTAAATAGTGAACCTTGATACTCATTCTACATCCAAGATCTCGCAGGCCTTTAGTAGCTCTTCCACAACTCTTCATAGTTGTCTGCTTTCTTATTCCCTAGAAAATTCTTCACCACATTACAAAATGCATTCCAAGCTCTTTCTTCTGTCTCATTCATTGATGTGAAAAATTTTTGGGATCTCTCATTAGTGTCTTATTTAGGTCCATCAAATATTCCAGCCTTTTTCTTCTCTTCACTAAGACGGGAAAAAGTTAAAACATATATAGCTGAAGCATTCTCCACTGTGATCAAGAGCTTTGACGAACTGCTTCATCAATCAAGTTTTATGTGCAAGGGAGGAAAGACAATCTTCTTCCTATCCACTAGAGGATCATTGATGACATTCTTATCGCCAGATGCCAAACTCTGTCGCTGAAGGCCATTCTTTTTTCACCCAATGCTCTGCTGTAGCTCTACTGTCCCAGTAACACAGAAAACAGGGGTATTTTGTGTACCCTCCTTGCTGACCTAAAAGAAAGTTAACCATTTTCAAATCGACACAAATTAACCACCCATGAACATGATATTGCAACCTCTCTAGGACAATCTTGATTGTTATATTCTTCTTTAAGTTTTACAGAATGACCTATTGGTACAGAGCCATACTTATTTCCATTGTGTAACAGAACACATTTTAAACTTCTTTTGGAACTGTCAATAAAAAGCCTCCAATCCCTTGAATCATATGCTAGCATCCCATAAAAAGAAGTAGCCCTTCTACAAACAGTACAATAGACAAGCTGGCCATCTGAATGGAAGTACTTACGCAGTTCTGCTTCCCTGTTACGATAAAATGAGACACCCTGTGCCGGGTTCAGCATTCGATTCTCTTGCAGTCTTGAAGACAAAAGTTCAGCAGACTCTTTTTTGGGAGATAAAGATCTCTAACCAAATCATTCAAAGCAGAAATGAGTAAACAGAAATTTGGGTTTTTCACAATCTTCATCAGATGGCTGAAAAATATCTTGTTGTCTTCTTCATCAGTGGAGCATGAGCAAGATCTGTTTCATCATTTTTTTTTAAGCTCAGTAAATATTGGTTACAGGTATTTCTTCACTATGGGTAACTGGTCGAATAGCTGAAGGGATACTTGGTATTGCAAATATTTCTTGTTTTTCTTATTGAAACCTTTTACATTGACAAGGCAGAAATGCAGTCCAAACTAAAAGATTTCTTGGTTCTCTCCAAACCATAGGCACTCCAAACTTAAGTTTAGCCTTCTTTCCTTGAGACCATGATCTCAAAATCTCAACACAGGTTTTGCCCCACTTTGTGAGGAGCCCAATGCTTGTCTGGGTCTCCAAGTGGTACTTTGAAGTACGCAAAATACACGCTTTTTAACAAAGTCAGTAATGTTGCGCCTCTGAGTCTTCAAAGTAAAGCTTCCACAGATGTACAAATATATTTGGATCATTGAGCACTTTCTTCTGTGAGATTGTAGAGGCCATTGTTAGAGCAGCAACACCAACTGCGGACAAATAAAAGAAAAAGAGTTGTTAGCTACCTGAGTTGTTCCTTGAATTGCTACCCAACCCTACACCTTAGGCATTGTTTCACAAAAAGAAACAACAGGAGAAATACAATAAATAACTCAATTCCCAAAGTAAAATTCAATAATAAAACACTACCTGCGGACGATTGCTGTGCAAGTTGAAATGGTTTGTTTTACTTTCGTATCATAAAGAATGGAATGTTATGCATGTTCAAAGAAAAAATAAGATATTCTCCAGTTTATTGGGAGACTGAATTAAAATAAACCATATAATCCGGCCCTTTTGCTACCTACTCAATAGAAGGATAAATTTTTCTTGAAATTCATGAAAATGGAATATATACCTATAGCGCAAAAACTTGATGTGATAGAGAAAATATAAGATCAGATTTGAATTCAGCACCCTCAAATTAGTCTAAAACTGTTCTTAAATTCCATGCCAGAACTTTTTTTTTTTTTTTTTTGACCAGTGATTATCTGTTGTGGCGGCGATGACTACACTGGTAATGTTGTATGACTCCCTCTACAGTGCCGTGAGGTTTTATAGGAATTTAGTCAAAATACAAATATTTTTACCATTTTTATCACAATTGATCAATGAAAGAATTTGAAAAACCAGCGACCATAAAATTGAATAAGAAATATTTAGTACATTTATATGATGTTTACAGCAATAAAGTATTCAGGAAGATATCAATGATTCACCTCGTGGGACACTAACGCTGTGCTCTGTGCAGTACTCGTGGGACACTAACGCTGTGCTCTGTGCAGTACTCGTGGGACACTAACGCTGTGCTCTGTGCAATACTCGTGGGACACTAACCCCTGTGCTCTGTGCAGTACTCGTGGGACACTAACGCTGTGCTCTGTGCAGTACTCGTGGGACACTAACGCTGTGCTCTGTGCAGTACTCGTGGGACACTAACGCTGTGCTCTGTGCAGTACTCGTGGGACACTAACGCTGTGCTCTGTGCAGTACTCGTGGGACACTAACGCTGTGCTCTGTGCAGTACAAACACAAAATAAGTACTATTGCACTGGCTATATTTCTATACTGTATTATTTATATACTTCTGTTATATACTGTTCTATAGGCCAGGCGCCTCTTTGTCTGGGAAAGGATAAGCAGTGCTTCCAGGAATACCATGCATAATAAGCAAAGTGAACATGTATCATTAACCCCTTGAGGCCCAGAACGTAATTTTAATTGTAATTTGGGTACCAGTAGACGATTTTTAGTGAATATAAGCAATATTTTATAGGTATGACCTGTTTAGAATCTTTATCGACTAACTAATTTGGTATATTCAGTTATAGTTCGTAATTTTATGGCTGACAACAGACAATTTTTTATAGCAAATGCAAGATCTGGGGGTGAAGGGATTAACATGAAACTTCAATTGGAAAAAGGGCTGCTACTTAATTCAGTGTTGTGGTACATAAGGGAAGCACTTATTCATTCCACTTTTGGGGGGAGAAATCTACCTATCAAGGAAAATACGCTACTATTTTAATTACCTAGGAATTGAGCTGTTCCGCTCAATTCCTAGGTAACTATGATGAGAGGTTCAGACGAGGTATTTATATTACAGAACAAGGAAATGTTACACCTAAAGCATGCTGGGATGAACATTGACCACCTCATTACACAAAATTATGGTAAATTAAAATATGAGGTTTTTTTCACGCCTTTGTGCCTTCCAAACTTCTTCCTCGCAAATAATGTTTTAGTAAAAAATGAGAAATGTGCAACTTGGGTCCAGTTTTATAACTCACATCCTGTGCTGCAAGCAGTTGACAGTAAATGAGAATCCTGTGGCCCCCCCCCCCCAGGTGGCCTCCACTGGCCATGGCTGCCTATATAATGCTCTAATACCCACCACTGATCTGATCTTAGAATATGCCATTATAGCTACCCTTCTATGTGGCATCAGAGTGACCCTTGAGCTCCACTTGCCTAGTGGCCCCTCAGGTGCCTCCCTATTGATAGACACACAGCCACGCCACTGCTAACACTTGCCTAGTGGCCCCTCAGGTGCCTCCCTATAGATAGACACACAGCCACGCCACTGCTAACACTTGCCTAGTGGCCCCTCAGGTGCCTCCCTATAGATAGACACACAGCCACGCCACTGCTAACACTTGCCTAGTGGCCCCTCAGGTGCCTCCCTATTGATAGACACACAGCCACGCCACTGCTAACACTTGCCTAGTGGCCCCTCAGGTGCCTCCCTATTGATAGACACCCAGCCACGCCACTGCTAACACTTGCCTAGTGGCCCCTCAAGTGCCTCCCTATATAGGCGATCAGCCTGGGGGGTTGGTCGGTATCAAATTAGGGCGAGAATGCTAATAGTGTTTTTTGGGAAGGTATAAATGCCTAGAGTTAGAAAACATGTGATAGCATTGTGGCAGTGGCAGCTTTATGGGAGTTATCCCCCTTTTCCAAACTGTATATTATATAATTATATAAATATACATACATATAATTAAAAAAAAAAAACTTTTTTCAGGTGCGGTATTTCATCGGCGAGAGACGGACCGGACGATCGACTGGCGACGTTGGAGACCCTCGAGGAGACCACCACTGCCGGAAGACCAGCCGGCCCGCAGGTCGTGCGTTCAGAGAAAGTCGGGTTTTTGGAGTGGAGAGGTAGAGTAGCAGCCGACTACCTCTCGAAGCTATTGTTGAAGGCTGGTGATGTAGAGAAGAATCCGGGACCAGAATCCGGTGTCGTGGTAGCTGTGGAACTTCAACGTAGGAGGCCTGGAATGTCCGTTAACATGGAAACGCCACAGGCACCCGCCAAGAAACTGTGCATCATACACCAGGCAGTATCCGACGGAGATGAACATTTGTCAGTCCTCAAAGCTATGCCTCCTGGTTTAACCTTACTTGAAGCCGCCAAAGTCAGGAACCATGTCCCCATTCTAGACGTTTCAAAAACGCTTCAGGACAAAGAAGTTCCAATATATTCTATCATCGAAAATGTAGAAGCATGTCACATGAAAAGAGACTTGGAAACTCTGAAAAGTAAAGCAGGTGAATGTAGTAGTGATCTATCTGGTAGTAGTGACTGTCCTCCAAGAAAGTCTTCCAGAACATCAACACATGAATCAAGAGTTTATGCTCCGATCTGCGTATTCTGTAGCAAGGTCAAGTTCAAAAAGCACTCCAATACACGTGAAACACTTACGCTAGCTTCACAACTGAGAGTAGATCAAACACTAAGAGAGAGTGCCGTCAGAAATGCAGACGGCAGGATGATAGCACTAACCAGTAGAGACATTGTTGCCGCAGAGGCACACTACCACGCTTCATGCTATAGCAATTACACTAGGAACAAAGAGGACAGCAATGAGAATGAAGAAGAGAAAGTAACAGATGAATTTATACTGTATCACAAGGTTGAAGGAGAAGCTTACCAAGAACTTTTCGAATACATCAGAGAAGATATTATCCCCAACAAGAGGATTATACCAGTCACCTCCTTGACCACAAAATTGGAATCATTAATGTTGTCTGGTGGAGTTAATCTTCTGAAGGATTCAACAAAGAAGAATATGCACAGAAGACTGAAATCCGAGCTTGGAGGTGCAGTAGAAATATTTTCCGACGACAAGGGAAAGTTGTTGATGGTTCCATGCTGTGTCTCATTAAAGGATGTTGTCTTGGAAAATCAAAATCTACATAGGGAGCTCAAGCTTTGGAAGGCAAAGTCTACAGATATCAACAAGATCATAGATCAGACTTCGTCACATATCCGAACGGCCATCAAGAAGGACATGATTTTCAAATAAAAGTTAGAAAAATATAAGTTTTAGTGAATAAATAAAATATATAAAACGAAATTTAAAAATTTCATAATTATTGGGTGTATTTTGGCGGCCATTTTGGAAAAAGGGAGATAACTCATATAAAGCTGCCACCCCCACAATGCTATCACATGTTTTCTAACTCTAGGCATTTATACCTTCTCAAAAAACACTCTTAGCATTCTCGCCCTAATTTGATACCGGTGAGCAAAATTTCGGACCGGGGCTGACCGACTAATAGATAGACACACAGCCACGCCACTGCTAACACTTGCCTAGTGGCCCCTCAGGTGCCTCCCTATTGATAGACACACAGCCACGCCACTGCTAACAAAGCAATTCAGTCCTTTGACAACCCACAAACTACGTATAAACAAAAAAGATATCCTACCCACAATCCTTTGTGACGCTGTTAACGAGTTCGAAGCATTAACGAACCCTGTCAATATAAACTTTAACAAAATACTACACAACTATACCAGCACTATTACTAACTCACATTTACTAACATTTAAGACTTACATAACGTTACAGGTCAAACAATATTGGTCAAAGGTCAACAGGTAAGGGCGTGGGAAGGAAATAAGGGAAAGGTTTAGTGTTTCGAAGCAGTGTTGAGCAGAGTTGAGCTGCTTGAGTAATCCGGTTCGAACGTCAGTTGNTTTTCATATTCTGCAGCGTAAGGTAAGTAGAGAGAGAATGGGAGGGAGTGGGAGAGAGTGCGAGAATGAGTAGGTATGGAAGAGAGAGTGAGGATCTAGGCCATTCTAGGGGAGGCCATGGCCACTACCGAATTTAATTGGCCTCCCTAGATCGGTCAGAGGTTATGAAAATTCACCACTCTTTTTAATGGTTGCCATGGCCACCCCACACTAGATCTGTGTCCAACCTTGGCCGCCAAAGTCAAAATTTCCTTCTGGCGCCGTGAGTGGGAGGGAGGGAGGGAGAGCTTACGTGTGATTTGAGGTGGTTTAGTCCTCCCTGCAAAGTAATGATAGTTGCCTAGTTATCTTTCTACCTTATGTATCGTCATATCAGCTATAGCCAGTGGCGTAGCTACGGGGGACACGTGGCCCCATGAGAATCCGGAGCCCCCCAGTCCCCCCCTCACTGCCATGGCTGCCGTAATCTGCTTGGACCTGTGACTGACGATAGGCTCTAACCCTTCAATGTGGCATCATAATGCCCCTAAGCTTCGCTTGTCATAGTGCATATTATTCATAGTAGTAGTATTCTCGTGTTTGCCCATACTCCCGCTCTCCAACAAAACAAGCTTCGGGACTTGGGGGAATGCGGGATATTTGGCTGGGGTACAAAATATGCGTCGCAACCACATAGTTTTTGAGTTAGGAGTGTTGAAAAAATTCCCGGTATTATTCTAGTGTTTGCCCATTCTCCCCCTCTCCCACAAACAAGCTTGGGACCTAGGGAATGCGGGATATTTGGCTGAGGTACAAATATGCGTCCCAACTACATAGTTTTTGAGTTAGGGGTGTTGAGCAAATTCCCTAGATCTAGGGAAAATTCATTGGATTTCTTCCGAGTCCAAATAAAAGACGTGTGAACCTGACGATCCTCACAGAATGATGACCGAAGTGTCGAGAACCCCCCAAACACCCCTCTAGGAGGTTAGGTTAGATTTGATTAGGTTAGGGTAGGTTATATTTGGGTAGATTAGGTTAGATTTGGTTAGGTTAGATTTGGTTAGGTTAGGTTAGGTTAGGTTAGGTTAGGTTAGATTTGGTTAGGTTAGCTTAGCTTAGCTTAGGTTAGATTTGGTTAGGTTAGGTTATCGGTGGGTCAAGCCCCCCGCTAGGTTAGATAAAATTTGGGTAGGCTAGGTTAATTTTCGTTAGGCAAATTTCTCTAGATATAAGGAAATTACCCTAGATCTAGGGAATTTAACCCCCCCTACAAAACTCTTAAATTACGTGTTTCCGACGCATAATTTGTTCCCCACCGGAAAACCCCGCATTCCCACAGGTCCCCAAACTTGTTTGGGGGGAGTAGGAGAATATGGGAAACTTGTTTGGGGGGAGTAGGAGAATATGGGCAAACACTAGAAATTTACCAAATTCCCTACATCTAGGGAAAATTAATTTTATTTCTGAGTACAGATACGTGTGAACCTGACGATCCTCACAGGATGATAAAGTGTCCAGAACCCCCCCAACCCATCGCTAGGAGGTTAGGTTAGATTTATTTAGGTTAGGTTAGATTTGGTTAGGTCAGGGTAGGCTAGGTTGGCTTATATCTGGTTGGGTTAGGTTAGGTTAAATTTGGTTAGGTCAAGGTAGGTTAGATTAGATTTGGCTAGGTTAGGTTATGTTAGATTTGGTTGGTTTAGGTTAAATTTGGTTAGGTTAGGTTATCGGTGGGTCAAGTTCCCCGCTAGGTTAGGTTAATTTTGGTTAGGCAAATTTCTCTAGATATAAGAAAATTACCCTAGATCTAGGGAATAAAACCCTCCCTACACAACTCTTAAATTTCGTGTTTCCGACGCATAATTTGTTCCCCACCTGAAAACCCCGCATTCCCACAGGTCCCTAAACGTGTTTGGAAGAAGTGGGAGCGTATGGGCAAACACTAGAAATTTACCCTTTCTTTTTAATGGCTATGCCATGGCCAGTGGCCACCCCACATTAGATCTGTGCCCAACCTTGGCCACCCCAGATATGAGTCATGGCGGCGCTACTGTGAGTGGGAGGGAGGGAGGGAGTGAGAACTTACGTGTGATTTGAGGATGTTTAGTCCTCCCTGCAAAGTAATGGTTGTTGCCTCGTTATCTTTCTACCTTATATAACGTCAGATCAGCTATAGCCAGTGGCGTGGCTATGGGGGAGCACGTGCCCCCCATGAGTATCCGGAGCCCACCAGGTTTCCCCCACTGGCCATGGCTGCCGTAATCAGCTTGAACCTGTGACTGACAATATGTAATGCACATAATACCCTTTCATGTGGCATCAGAATGCCCCTGAGTGTCGCTTGCCGTAGTCCCCCCCCCCCCATACACAGCTGTGCTCCCCCCATTGATAGATACCTAGCTACGCCACTGCATATTAGCCTTGAATCGCAATATGCCAGAAAAGAAGAGGAACAATCCTGTACATACCTTGATCAGATCCATGCCCTCTACGTGTCCTCAGCGGCTTTATTATTCCTTCATGACCTGGCTCACAGTGATGGTGTCGGTGTGTGATGGTCAATGGTGTACACTGTTGCAGTCAAGGCATGGCATCAATAAGGGCACAGGAACACAGTGATGTGTTGGTGTGTGGGTGGGTCATGGTGTACACTGTTGGCAGTCAAGGCATGGCATCAATAAGGGCACAGGACACATAGGTAAGGCATGGCATCAATAAGGGCACAGGGACACACAGTCAAGGCATGGCATCAATAAGGGCACAGGGACACACAGGCAAGGCATGGCATCAATAAGGGCACAGGGACACACAGTCAAGGCATGGCATCAATAAGGGCACAGGGACACACAGTCAAGGCATGGCATCAATAAGGGCACAGGGACACACAGGCAAGGCATGGCATCAATAAGGCACAGGGACACACAGTCAGGCATGGCATTAATAAGGGCACAGGGACACACAGTCAAGTCATGGCATCATAAGGGCACAGGGACACACAGTCAAGGCATGGCATCAATAAGGGCACAGGGACACACAGGCAAGGCATGGCATCAATAAGGGCACAGGGACACACAGTCAAGGCATGGCATCAATAAGGGCACAGGGACACACAGTCAGGCATGGCATCAATAAGGGCACAGGGACACACATCAAGGCATGGCATCAATAAGGGCACAGGGACACACAGTCAAGGCATGGCATCAATAAGGGCACAGGGACACACAGTCAAGGCATGGCATCATAAGGCACAGGGACACACAGTCAAGTCCATGGCATCAATAAGGGCACAGGGACACACAGGCAAGGCATGGCATCAATAAGGGCACAGGGACACACAGTCAAGGCATGGCATCATAAGGCACAGGGACACCAGCAAGGCATGGCATCAGTAAGGCACAGGGACACACAGGCAAGTCTGGCATCAATAAGGGCACAGGGACACACAGGCAAGCATGGCATCAATAAGGGCACAGGACACACAGTCAGGCATGGCATCAATAAGGGCACAGGGACACACAGTCAGGCATGGCATCATAAGGCACAGGGACACCAGCAAGGCATGGCAATCATAAGGCACAGGGACACACAGTCAAAGGCATGGCATCAATAAGGCACAGGACACACAGGCAAGGCATGCATCAATAGGGCACGGGAACACACATCAAGGCATGGCCATCAATAGGGCACAGGACACCAGTCAGGCATGCATCAATAAGGTCACAGGGACACGCAGTCAAGGCATGGCATCAAAGGCACAGGGACACACAGGCAAGGCATGGCATCAATAATGGCACAGGGACACACAGGCAAGGCATGGCATCAATAAGGCACAGGGACACCAGGCAAGGCTATGGCATCAATAGGGCACAGGGACACACAGTCCAAGGCCATGGCATCAATTAGGCACAGGACACACAGGCAGGCTGGCATCAATAAGGCACCCGGGGCACACAGGCAAGGCATGCATATAAAGCACAGGGACCCACAGTCAGTCATGGCATCAATAAGGCACAGGGACACACAGGCAAGGCATGGCATCATAAGGCACAGGGACACACAGTCCAAGGCATGCATCAATAAGGGCACAGGGACACACAGTCAAGGCATGGCATCAATAAGGCACAGGGACACACAGTCAAGGCATGGCATCAATAAGGGCACAGGACACACAGCAAGGCATGGCATCAATAAGGGCACGGACACAGGCAGGCATGGCATCAATAAGGCACAGGGACACACAGTCAAGCATGGCATCAATAAGGGCACAGGGACACACAGTCAAGCATGGCATCAATAAGGCACAGGGACACACAGGCAAGCATGGCATCAATAAGGCACAGGGACACACAGGCAAGGCGATAGGCATCAATAAGGGCACAGGGACACACAGTCAAGCATGGCATCATAGGTCCACAGGGACACACAGTCAAGGCTGGCATCAATAGGGCACAGGACACACAGGGCAAGCATGGCATCAATAAGGGCACAGGGACACACAGTCAAGGCATGGCATCATAGGGCACAGGGACACAGGTGGAAAGATGAATTACAAACAAAATCAACTATAAATTTCTATACAAAAATTCAGGATACAATGGGAGCACTTGATAATATATGAATCAAAATGATTGATAAGAGGAGAGCAACACCTATATTAGAGGAAGAAACATTAAAGATGAGTCAAGAATAGCCATGACGGGATTTAAAGTGGAACCCCCGCCGCCCTCCCCCACACACCAACAACAACAACATGTAAATAGATAAATAATACTATGATAAGTAGTATAATAGATTATGGATCACCTGAAG
Organism: Chionoecetes opilio; assembly: GCA_016584305.1. NCBI lineage: Eukaryota > Metazoa > Arthropoda > Malacostraca > Decapoda > Majidae > Chionoecetes > Chionoecetes opilio. The sequence goes on along the minus strand of JACEEZ010005207.1, from coordinate 3,087 downwards.
ATCCGTCACCCCAGGATATCCCACCTGAAGATCCGTCACCCCAGGATATCCCACCTGAAGGTCCGTACCCCAGGATTCCCACCTGAAGATCCGTCACCCCAGGATATCCCACCTGCAGATCCGTCACCCAGGATATCCCACCTGAGATCCGTCACCCCAGATATCCCACTGAAGTCCGTCACCCCAGATATCCCACCTGAAGATCCGTCACCCCAGGATATCCCACCTGAAGATCCGTCACCCCAGATATCCCCCTGAAGATCCGTCACCCCAGGATTATCCCACCTGAAGGTCCGTCACCCCAGGATATCCCCCTGAAGGTCGTCACCCCAGGATATCCCCCTGAAGGTCCGTCACCCCAGGATATCCCACCTGAAGTCCGTCACCCCAGGATATCCCACCTGAGATCCGTCACCCCCGGTTCCCACCTGAGATCCGTCACCCCAGGATATCCCACCTGAAGATCCGTCACCCAGATATCCCACCTGAAGTCCGTCACCCCCAGATATCCCACCTGAAGATCCCGTCACCCCCGGATATCCCACCTGAAGATCCGTCACCCCAGGATATCCCACCTGAAGATCCGTCACCCCAGGATATCCCACCTGAAGGTCCGTCACCCCAGGATATCCCACCTGAAGATCCGTCACCCCAGGATATCCCACCTGAAGATCCGTCACCCCAGGATATCCCACCTGAAGATCCGTCACCCCAGGATTCCCACCTGAAGGTCCGTCACCCCAGGATATCCCCTGAAGGTCCGTCACCCCAGATATCCCACCTGAAGGTCCGTCACCCCAGTATCCCACCTGAAGTCCGTCACCCCAGGATATCCCCCCTGAAGATCCGTCCACCCCAGGATATCCCACCTGAAGGTCCGTCACCCCAGGATATCCCACCTGAAGGTCCGTCACCCCAGCCCACAGTGAATGTAATATAAAAATTAGTTTTAACAATTATTTTTTTGGTTTTTTATGCTCTTATTTTAAAGGGTTTAAGAAAATAAAAAAATTATAACAGGTTCCAAAATAAAAAATACATTATACTTACCCCCAATAATTCCAAAATACAGTACATTTTTTTCGTGGATCTATTTTTTCTTCGGGGATTCTTTTTTTTTTGCTTTTCCCACAAAAAAACATCCTTCGATTTTGGAGTTTTTGCCATTCATCCGTTTCAAAATAAACACTAATTTTAAACTTCACGCTTTAAAAAACGTTTTTTTGTACCCCCGAAAACTATAGGGAATCATCACACAACAGTAGTGTAGGACTACGCTATAGTTTAAAAGGGTATTGCGTGCCATGGTCCACTCCTATGACTAAATTTATTTTAGCCCACTTACTTTTTATTCCTTTCCCTACTGGAAGGTCATGACTCCCCCCTTATCCCCATTTACCAAACCCATTTGGGAAAGGGTAAAATCAGGTCAGGTTTGCCCCCACCTGAAAAAAACTTCCCCCCCAGGTGTTGCCACCTGAAAACCGTCCCCCAGGATATCCACCTGAAACCCGTCACCCTCCCAAACCGGGGGGTGACGGATCTTCGGGTTTGATTAGATTAAAATGATAAAAAAATAGAAAAGATAAAAAAATGATTAATAATACTATGATTTTTATGTTGATATGTAGTAGACTATGGACCCCGCCTATAGGACCAAATTTTTCCAATCCTGCCTCTGCGTGCCCAACCAGGTTTGGATGGCAACCTTCCTCCTCCTCTTGGGAGGGGAGGGGGAGAAGAGGAGGAGAGGGAGGGGGACCTACGAAGATACTACTTAAATCACAAAAGAGATGGGTGGGTGGGGGGTGACGCCCGGGGCACACCTGGCAGAAACGCGGGGTGTGTGTTTGGGGGCTGGCCGAAGTATTTACCTAATATATATATTAATATATTATATATTAATAAGTTATATATTAAAGATATTTAATAAAAATAATAATAATAATATATAATAAAATATATATAAATTTTATATATATATATATATATATAAGTATATATTATATATATATATAATAATTATATATATTATATATAATTATATTTTATATATATATATAAAATAAAATTATTATAATATTAAATTAAAATTATTTTAATTATATATCTATATATATAATTATATATATAAAATATTTTTATATAATATATATAATATATATATATAAAATTTAAATTATATATATATATTTAAAATTATATAAATAATATATATATATAATTATTAATATAAATATATTTATATATAAAATTATTATTATATTATAAAATATTATTATATTTTATATAATATATATTATATATATATAATATATATATTATATATATATATATATTTTAATATAATAAAATTTATATATATATATAAAAAATATATATAATTATAATTTAAAAATTATTTAAATATAAAAGTTATTATATTATAATTATAATATATTATAAGTGTTTATATATTTTTAAGTGTATAATATATTTTTATAAGTGAAATATTTTATGTTTATATTTATAATTTAAAATTTTTTTTTTAAAATTATATTAATTTATAAATATTTTATAATTTATATATATATATCTTTTTATTATATTTTTTTTTTTAATTTATATTATTTATATTTATATATTTTTTTGTTGTATTTCTTAGTTATATGATTATATGTTACGGTTGCCAACTTGCCGTGAATACTTTTGGCATCTATAAATTTCCCCCTGTCCAGCTAGTCCACATATCAATCCCCCATGGGAAAAGTTTGTATTTTCTTGTTTATCTTAGGGGGTCTGAAAACGCTTTTTTTTTTTTTTTAATCATTCATCCTTAGTGCTTGTTGTGGCCGAAACCCGCACCCCGGGGACGGGTCCAAACCCCGGGGTAACACCCGGAAACCCTTCACTCCCGGGTGGACAGAGGGTCGGGTTTTTTAAAGGAAACAAACCCCTCTGTTTCCCCTCCCCCCCGGGAATCGAACCCGGACTTCTCGGCTGTGTGTGTGTGTGGTGTGTGGTGTGTTTGTTTGTATTTTTCCTATTGTATTTTCCTAGTTATGATATGCGGGAAAATTTTGGGGGGGTTTTTTTTTGGGCCTTTGG
>JACEEZ010005206.1:55000-86786 GCA_016584305.1 Chionoecetes opilio | reverse complement strand
GGGGGTTTTAGTATTTCCCCCTAATTTTCCTTTTTCCCACCGGAAAACCCCGGGGCCCTGTTTCAAAAATTTGAAAAAAGGCCCCCAACGCCCCCGGTTGGAATTTTTCCCCCAGCCCCCTTTTGGCAAAAGGTTGGGGTTCGGGGTTTTTTAAGCTAAACGCCTGGAGGGAACCAAGGGCCTTTAGGTGTTTTTAAGGTTAAAAGGGAAAAAAAACTAAAACCCTGAATTTAAAACAGAAGAAAACCCCGATTACATTTTTTCCAAATTCAAATTCAAAACCCTGGAAAAAATTTAACAAAATGTGGGTTTTTAAAAAATTTGAAATTTTTTTAACGTCTTTTAATTTTCCCCCCGGGTATTAAAAAAAGTTAAAATTGTTTCGAAAAAACCCCTTAAATGGGGGTATTTTTTCCCCAGGGTTTCCCCCAAACCCTTTGGGCCAAATGGCCCCAGGGGGGGAAGGTTCCTACCTTTTAGGGTTTTTTTGGAAAAAAATTTCAAATTTGAGAAAAAATTTTTTATTTTTTTTAATATTTTTTTTTTTTTTATTTTTTTTAATATAAAAAAAATTTTTAAAATTTAAAAAAAAAAAATTAAAAAATTTTATTTTATATATAAATTTTTAAAAAAATAAAATTAATTTTTACCTGCTCCCCGCTCATGTTTTATTTCAAATGCGACTCTAGAAGTCGTTAACTTCCCCTCCGACTGGTGGCCACTACCGCCCGAGGGGGTTTGGCGAGAGCCCTTTGGGGATAAAGTACCCCGGGTTTTCCCCCAGGGATGTTGCGAAAGAACATTTTGAATTTTTTTAGAAAAAACTGAAATTTATACGACGCTAACCAAAATGTTACAAAAAATTGATAAAACCCCTAAAATTTTGTTATTTTTTGTCGGGTTTTTTAGCAATTTTTTACGTTTTGCAATGTACGGTAGGGGGGTTCTCTTCCTGTAAAAAATTCGGGAATTTTTAGTTTTATTTCCCGGTAAAAAAGGGGTTTAAAGAAAATGCAGTGGGGGGCCCCAGTTTTCCGCCCCTTATGGGGGTTTAAGCATAACAAAACAAGAACGGGCATCTCTTTTTTGCTAGGGGAAAAAACGGGGGAAAGAAATGGGAGGGGGGAAGGCAGGGGGGGAGGGAAAATCTTTTATCAGCTTTTGAAAACCCCAGTGCACGTGGTTTTCCGTTTGAAGGGGAAAATTTAGAGAATAGCTACCCGCCTAAATAACCGTAGCACGGTTTTGGTTGGATTGCAATTTTTTTTATTTTTTTTTTTTTTTTTTCTGTTTTGCCAAAAAAGTCCATCACGTCAAAAAGGGCCAAGGAACGTAAAAGGAAGAAAAAAGGTGTTTTAATGAGGTTTGGGGGGGAACAGCAATTTTATCTATTGTCTGTTTAAAGGGTAAGATGATTTGTTTCCCTTTGTGATACTGAAACCCAACTTTGAAAAAAATTCAAGGGTCATAGCTTTATGCCACTAATAAGGCCCAAAAATATTTTTTTTTAGGGGGGAGAGGGGGAAAGGTTGCTTTGCAAAAATTAAAAGATACAAAGCAAAAGAAAAGGGACAATTATTTCAAGCACCCGGAAAGGGACCCAAAAATAAGGGCCACTGAAGCAACTTTTTAAAGGGTTATATTCCGGGAAAAAAGGGGAAAAACCCAAATTCAGCCATGTGGAAATGTTAAAAGAATGAAATTGTTGAAGTTGTAGGATGCTTAGACCGATAAGGTTTCAAAAATACAAAAAAACTGTCTTTTAAAAGGGGAACCAAACGGGTCAGCAGCATGAAAAACCCGAAAAGTAAAAAGAAAAACTTTCCCCAAAAATACTCCAAAAAGGGAAAAAATATATTATTCAATCGCTTTGGATGAATCAATGATTTCTACTGACTCGGCGCAGGGTTTTTTACTTCATTTGGGGCCTAAAAAGAAGTTTTTTTCTTTTTTTTACGAAGAGTTGCTGGCTCTGGGCACTTTACGGGTAGAACATGAAAAAAAAGGGTATCTTAAAAAACTTTCAGGATAAATGTCGGAAAATTGGGGTGGAGGGGATTAATTTTGTGAGTATATATATGTACAAAAGGTTTCAAAATTCCATGAAGGAAAAAAAAATGAAAGGGGTTTTGCACAGGTAAAAAAAAATATTTTCCTGATCCGATGCTTCCCCATTTTTTTCATTTTATCTTATATCAGCAAATTTTCTGTGCTAAATTTTTAAAAATTTAAATGACACTTTTCAACAAAATTTTAAAATATTGTTTAAATATTTCATGCAAATGCAACACGAAATTATCAGTTTTTTTAAAATGCTAAAAATTTGGGCGATGAGGTGTTCAAGTGGGTTTGCCGTTTTTCATTCTAAAGTGGTTGGCTTTTGAAGGGACAGGTGTTAGCAAAAATGTTATCTTGGAGAAAGATTGTTAAATTTTTTGAAAAACAGAATCAGCAATTTTGAATTACTGAAAAAAAGAATTTTTATAGAAATGCGGGATTTTTGTGTGAATCATGTCAAAGCAAAAACACTTTAATATTTCTTTGAAAAGGGAAAACTAAAATTTATTTTATGATATGTTTGAAAAAAAACCAAAACCCTTTTGAAAAAGCATCTTTTTCAAAAAATTTCTTCTTTAAAAGAAATTTCGGGTGAACATTTTTCCCCCGTTTGCAAAGGCGTGATGAGCAGGAAAGGGTTCATTGGGGAAACATTTTAAGAATACGCAGCTGTTTAAAAATCATTTTAATTTGGGGAAAAAAAGGAAAAAGGGGCAATGATTTAGAATCATGACAAAAACACTCAAATGCATTTTTAACCTTTACCAAATTAAAAGTCTCCAAAAGGGCCCCCCAAAAAAACTACAGAGGAATTGGGTTTAGCCTTTAGAAGATGACATTTTAAAAATCTTTTTTTGACGCCCAAGAAAAATCCCAATTTAAAAAATGGAAAAAAGAAAAGAATACCCACGCTTTGGCAAAAATGCACAAAATTAAATTTTTTTTTTTTCAAAAAAATTATTGCTGCGAATCTACATTCTCCCACCTAACCCCAAACAAGACGCCCTTTGGTCAAAAAATGACGGATAAACCAAACTAGAGGTTTAGCTGGAAAATCGGCCTCCACGCTGGCCCAAACCCAAAAAAATTTTAAAAGCCTTTTTCCCCCAAAAAAGCAGTAAAAACAAAATTACAAACCAACTTTTTTTTAATTTAAAAAAGGGTTTGTCAACTTTAGATTTTTTTTTTTTTATTTTTTAATTATTATACTATAGGATTTTCAAAAAAATGTAGATTTAAGTTTTATTAATAATTTAACCCTAAATTACATAATAATCCCTTCAATTAAATTTATTGGTTTTAAAATACAAAAAAAAAATATTTTAAAAAAAATTTTTTTTATTTAAATTTATATATAAAAATATTTATTTTATATATTATTTAAAATATATATATATATATATATAAAAATTTATATATATATAATAATATATTAAAAATTTTAATATATATATATAAAAATTATAATTATAATATATTTTATATATATAAAATATTAAAAAGAAAAAAAAAAAAAAAAAGATAGAAGAAGAAAAAGGGAAAAAAAAAAATAAAAAAAGGGAAGGGGAAAATTAGTAATAAAGTTTTGTGAGAAAACATTAAATCAAATTTTAAATGTCTATGATTTTTTCTTTTAAATGGATATTTAATCAAAAAAGTTAAGAATTAAAACACTAGCAATTTATAAGCAAAAGGGGTTATAAATAAATTCAAAGGAGGGGTCAGTCAAAGCAAAGGGAATCTCACCCAAAATATCAGCGTCGTAGCAAAAAGGGAAACTTCCCCGAAGCGAAGCCAGCGTCCAGGGTTTTAGGCGTCTAGGGTGTAGGCAGCAAAAGGGAAAGTGTGGCCGCGATTTAATAATTAAAAAATTTGTACAAGAAGCAAGCCCGACGAAAGTTTGCACTTTGTCAATATTAGCTATTCCTACTTTCTATGGACGGACTGGAAAAAAATGAATGCATTAAGATAAATATAACTACATGTAGTGATGGAAACATGCTTGGCCTATAATCCAAGCTCCTTTATTTTGTCCCCGTAGTATTTTTTTACATTGGCCCTAGTGATTATTTGACAGTATGATAGTCATTAATACGAAGCGAAATATGAAAAATGCATCGAATTGATTAAGGGATCATGTCAAAACTAATAGAAAAAGAAAATTTACATTCCGGAACTAAGGTGGTCAGTGCACGGTAAACCAGCCGGCCATGGACGCTCACGCAGCCGACTCCCCCTGAGACGCCGACCTACACAAGGGTTTGGTGCATTCAAACGATTCAATAGTGAGTTGGGCAAAAAAGTATAACACAACTGTTCATTTTTCACAGCCCCTGTTATTATGACTTATTTTTGTATTAGACAGTCCTATGGCACGATGGGGACCCACCAAGTTAGTTTGTATTCAGACAGTCTAGTGGCACGATGGGGGACACAAAAGTTATGTTTGTAATCAGACAGTCCTAGTGGCACGATGGGGGCACAAAGTTATGTTGTATCAGACAGTCTTAGTGGCACGTATGGGGGGAAACCCCAGTTATGTTTGTATTCAGACAGTCCTAGTGGCTCAGATGGGGGACACAAATAATTACAATTGATTTCTGGTTTAATTACTAGATGCGCGGGGCTCCTAAAAGCGCGGGGCCCTGGGCACAGGCCCGTTGTGCCCTGCCCTAAATCCGGGCCTGCGTTTCACCCGCCTGATTAGCTTCCCTGCCGCTTATTTTACCTAAATAACGGTTATAACTCTAAAAACTAAATAACTTTACAAAACTTAACCTAAACCTAACCAAACCTAACCCAAACCTTAACTTAACCAAAATTTAACTTAGTTTTAGGATATGTTTTGTATAATTATTTAGAGTTATAACCGTTATTTAGGTTAAATATAAATATAATAATATAAATCATGAAACATTAAATACAGGGAAGTCCCGTTATACGAGCATTCGGTATACGAGAAATCAATGATACGAGCTGAGGAAATTAGGGTCTATTTTCAATATACGAGATCGAAAATCCAATGCTACGACATTCAAACTGGGGTGAGTAAATTATCAGTTCAAAATGTAATATAGACGCTGTGTCGTTGGCTATAAGTCTGGAAGTGGTCCCAAGAGTTGGGACCGCCACACCTGGCTAATTACCCTTCAGAAAATCACTCCTTGCTTGGGGTGACCTGACTGGGTCAACCAAAATCGCCCTTGTCCACCCGTGGAGTCCTGTATTCACAGTCAGATACCTACCAACCATACAGGAGAGGAACACAGGGTAGAGGAGAGTGGTGTTCCTCTCACTGAGTGGGTGGTAGTAACTGAGTGAATACAGGACTCCCGGGATGGACAGAGGGGGATTTTGCGTTGACCCAGTCAGGTCACACCAAGCAAGGCAGGGACCTGAAGGCTAATGAGCAGGTGTGCGGCCTGGGACCTTTAGAGGGTATTAGCCAGGGGGCAGCCAACCTTGGGACCGCTACCAGTAATTTAGCTGAAAAAACTTTCTTGATGGGTGTCCTGGAACCAAACCTCTATTTTACCCATAGTTATATGTCGCTATACGAGATTTCGCTTTTACGAGATGCCAGGTGGAAACCTACACTGCTCTTATTTTCGGGAACTCCATGTATAATAATATAACTTTTTAATTCAAAAACATCGTGTTCCATATTCTTTTTACGCGTCACATACGACCCTAGAATTATAGGACACTTGTGGAATGCCAAATGGATGGCTGAATAAGATTTCCACCGCTTACGTCCGCCTGCACATCCGTTATGTCCGAATTACCGTAAATTTCTTCAGAATTTCTTAAAATCGTCCATAATCTATGCCGATACCATAGTTATACCATAATACAATCGTATACAGGAAACATAGTGTTCTATATTTATTTTTACGTTGTCACGGCATGAGACGGGTGAATCATAGGATGTTAGACGGCAGAGCGGACACGTTGTGGATGCCAAATTGAGCTGAATAGAGGGTCCGCGGAATCCACTGCCGGCGGGTATCACTGTTTTGTCATTCAGTAGAGTAGCATCCACTACACAGAAAAGTCATGAATCTTCCTGCCATATCATATGAAGTCATATAAAATTCTTCAAAAGCTGTCTCAGCAAGATAACACGATGCACAGGAAGTACAAAAGCAACGGGAGTGGCTACCATGGGAGGGACGGAGAGGACTTGGGATTAAACCCACGTGGTGGTGATAGAAAAGTGTCATGTACCTCGAGGGATCAACACACTGTGGTACACATAATGTTCGTTATATACTTTGCTGGTATCGTCAGTTTCATTTGATATAAATGTATAAATCAAGAAAGTTCTGTGTAGAAAAGTTGTATATTTCTAGTCCTTGATACAAATATACAAGATTCTATTAGTGGCGTGCCTCTGGATTATTTGACCAATGCTTATTTTTTCAATTAAATTTTATCTTTGCTATCAAAAACCACATGTAATTATCTACTTCTATAATGAACCAAATACAGCAGCAGGTTTCATACAAAGCCGTATTAGTAGTACATTTTTATACAAGACAGAGATGGAAAAAAAGGGTGCTGTTTAGCATATGCGTCTCGAATATATCCCCTATTGCGATTAGACCAGTCTTTAGTAAGTGTATGATGGTAAATTCATGTGTGGATTATATGGGACCCCCGATTCGATGTGGATAGGACGATGGGAGTAGAGGGTGCGGTGAACAATTTGGAATGGTCGCGGTTATGGTCAATGTTTATATACAGGTACAAGTAAACAAGCCAACATTTCTTCCTCAGTGGTAAACAAAGCAACAGATTCATCCTCCGTAGTTCTACTCACAACTGGCGACTCAGTGTCTCGTTCAGCAATATTTATCGTCTTTGTATCAAAATGTTCTGTTGCACTTAAACCTGTTTTTATATATTTCACTGGATTATTTCATACACACTGTCACCGTAGCCCCCAAGAAATCAGAGCTGGGTGGTCCGCAACTTGCGGAACACGCCAATTTGGGTCGGAACCACGTAGCTCAAAAGAGTGATGACGGGACCACTCAAACTTAAGGTACGCTTACCGCTACTTTAAAAAAAAAGACTAGGACGACTGTAACCGCAGGCAAAGCAGGACTTATAAATAAATGAAGCGGCTAGTCCTTAGTAATCTATAACATAAATTGTTTATGATTTGTTGATACATAAAAATGTACAAGAAGACAAGGGTATCATATCGAAATAGACAGTTACGCAAACAGAAACACACGTGAATAGTTTTTAGACTCCGCAAACGCTCATAGCTATGACGTCATGGTTACGTGACCTACGTCATCGATGACGTATGAAAACACCCGTTCCCCAGTTCAGCCGCGGTGGAGGCTTTCAGCATGGGGTCAGATGTCTGAGGGCAAATAAGGTTATTCCCGACGGCCAAGAACTGTTGAAATGCTATCTTCATGAAGGGCAAAACCACAAGATGTTGAACCATGAGAAGCTGAAGAGCAGGAGGAGGAGGCAGGAGGAGGAGGAGAGGAGGAGGAGGTGGTGCCAGACCCGGAATTAGTGTCGAGCGCAGCTGTTTTTGGCCTTTTATTGGAGTTTTTGGTGTTTGTCATTATTCTATATAAAAATAATAAATAGGCTAATTATAAGCCCAGTTTTTTTGTTATTTATTAATATTATTAAACTAATAGGTAGATATTAAGTTATTGTGGACTTGTATAAAAAAAAAATGGGTTGCGGATCGAGTTACCCCCGTACTGGTGCGGACCTTTGAAATAGGTGCGGAGGTGCTGAACTACAGTCGCGGAACCTCAAAACGCCAAAAGTTGCGGAGGTGCGGAAATGCGGAACCCCCGCCTACAGGTTGCGGAGGTGCGGGTTGCGGAAACCTGAAAAAAAGTGCGAATGCTCAGCTTTGCCAGATATGTTACCTCTCTTGGGTCACTAAAGACCAACAAGGACGTATGAGGTCAAACATAACTTATGTTTGGTAAGTTGTGTAGATGTGGAGAGCCGAGCGGAGGCTAATTAAAACCAAAGGTTGTAGTATACAGTACCCTCCCGAAACGAATTACACGCTATCAGAGTTTCGCAATCCTCGGTTTCGCGCCGAGTCCAATCTTACCATCTACTTTCGCGCATTATCTCCCCGAGTTTCGCGCTGCTGCATACATTTTTTTTTTTTGTGCCTATAGCGCAGTTTTAGGGCAGTGACTTCCAGGGGTGGATGGTAGGCGCCCTGTACTCGAGGGCGTAATGGTTGGCCCTCGCCCGTGGTGGCGCAGGCAGGATTTTTATAAAAGTTAATTCGGGCAGCATTAGTAGAAGCAAATTGTATGAGCTTTCCATTGATATATTTAGTTTTCCCTGATCAATGAATTAGCGCCATGCATACAAATTAGCGTTAACTAAATAAATATCATCATCAATCGGGGTATAGGCAAGCGCGCCACCTCAGTACTCACTGTGTGAGGACTCGAGCGAGTTTCTCTCCGCGGCCTTGCCTCCCTCACACCACAGTCACCGTTCCTCTCACGCACACAGTAGTAGCTACAGTCACTATTGATTACTCGTTTGCAGTGCTTAAGCTGTGTATAAAGACACTGCGAATTGAATGTCTTTAAGAATTGTAGACATGGGTAGAGGGATTATAGTATATAATTTTTCAAGCTCACAAGGTAGTGGTATATATCTCACTGTGGTATAATAAGTCTGAAGATCGCCACCAAGCAGAGTCGTTGAGTCCTGCCATTTGTGCCGCGGTATGTATACGGATTATTTTCCCTATTTCCTTACATTTTGTCAATGTAGAGAGGAATAGATCCAGAGTCCAACATCTGAAGGACATAGTCTGGACAGATGAACACTATCAATCACTTTCCCAGCCTTCAAAAAAGAGATTAGTAAGCGTGAGTGTCCGCGTTTACAGGGGGAAGTAATGTCCCTTTGTTTACATCAAACCGCCACGGACACTGTCGGCCAGCCATGTTGCTCAGGTGGAGCTTCGTGACGTCAGGCCATAATCATCTAAGGTACTCCTCCTCTCTTCTTCTTCTTCTCTTCCTCCTCCTTCCTCTCCTCATATCATCTCCTTCTAATCACTCCTCCTTCCTTAGTGTTGGCCGAAAAAACCACCACCCCGGGAGGCGGGTCACAAACCCCATGCTACTACAGCCGGTAACTATCACTGCTGGGTGGACAGGGATCGGGTGTTCAAGGAAACAGCCCATCATTCCGCTCCGTCCAGGTTTCGATAGCCAGACGATAGATGGCGCTGTCGGCGGCGGCAATCTGCGAGCCTTCAGGACGTGGAACAAACATCACACGTGGGCCAGATAGTTTATTTGAATGTATTTATGGTTATTTGAAATACTGTAACAGTAAGTCTGACGGTACTGAGGAAGTACTACAAAACATTCGTCTTGGAAGACCATGAGTATTTTTCAAGGTATTTTTTGGGGGAAAACATGGTCTTATAAGCCGTAAAAATATGGCACTACCACCTCGCACCGGACTAAATAAGCATTTTTAACAGACTGTTTTCCAATACCGAGTTTCGCTACTATCCTAGAGTTTAGCGCTATGCCTTGTGAAGAAAGCAAGCGCAAAACTCGGGAGGTACTGTAGATATTATTTAATAAACCATGACAGAGGATGACGTTATTGTAAGTTAAACGTCTAAATCGAGTCTCTGAATCAACAGTGCACAAGTGCACCCATCACAGATGGTCAGACACCAACACCCCCACACTACAAGTCTATTCACGCGAGAGTCTATCGCCTTCTGACATATGGGGCGTCTTGGTCCCAGCCGGCCCAGCGGGCAGCAGGGCGTAGGCAGTAGGGGATGCCCGCGCTGTGTTAGGGCTGTGGTTGTAGGTGTAAGAGGCTGTCCTCTGGTGGCTGTGTGAGGTGACGTGGCAAGGGCCGTGTTCACGTCGCCGTCACTATACAGTGCAGTCATCTATATAATGAATTAATTATTCAATAAACATACGTATAGGGAAAACATATCATGCCTATAATGCCAACAAAGCCTAACCTAGAATATAAACAATTTTCAATCATCAATACAGGGTGAAAAGTGATTTAGACAAGCTTAAAAACCAATAAGTAGAAAGGTTTGAAATATGAACAAAAATAAGACCAAAAGTAATCAGTAACAACCGAATATGACTTAAGGACCTAAAGGACCCTACGACTGTTACCGTATTTTTACGGCTTATAAGACGCTGCATCTGGAAGACGCACCGATTTGGAAGGAAATTTTTTGGAGAGAAAAAAAAAAAAAACTGTTGTCCTATGATTACAGTCATTTTTAACACAAGAACACACTCACTATTTCATTATCTTCATTCAGCACGACTCATCAGCCATTTTCATTTCTAGCTTGTAGCGGATAGTATAAGTAAATAGTCATGTTGCTGCTGGAAACATTGTGCACCGCAGTCGGACAGAGGGAGTGAAAAACAAAAGCCGACAGGCGGTGCACAGCTGCGTGCCTGCCTGGCGTGCCGATCAGCTGAGTCTGGCTTTGTCGTCCTGACGTGTAAACCCACCTCTCACGTCCTCCCGTGCTCCACACCGTTGCCTGCTCCTTGCCTCACCACGTATACTGTTTTAATTTTCATTGATGCCTGTAGTATTTGTGGTGGCTGCAATGTACATAGTATGACAAATTTTGTATAATGTAAAACAAACAAGTCCTTATACCGGAATCGGCTGTTGCGCGCCCAATCTGCCGGGGCGGAAAGGCTCCCGCCCAGTATCGTGTAAACATCACGGTACGGACAGATTGGTAGTTGGAGTTTTGAATGTCTAATGTTATTCTAATACTCTTAACAGGTATGTACTGAGGTTACATCTAATAAAGAGGCTGAACGAATAGCTAACCTAAGCTAACCTCCAACAACATTAGTCTTGGAAGACGCACGGAGTGTTTTAGGGTATTTTTTTGGTAACAAAGTGCGTATATAAGCCGTAAAAACGGTACGTCTAAACTCAATTAATGCTAGAAATAAAGGAATTCTCTACAATCTACACGTAAAAAAAGGACACATAAAAAGCATTAGCAAGAGATTGAATTTGCCATGTACTCAATTAACCTTTTTGTAGATATTAATTGGAAGAGGTACAGGAATATCAAACAAGGAACTGGTGGTCAGACACCTGGCCTCTCCCTGCCTGCGCTGGAATGGGGGAGTGCTGGAAGAAAGAAAGGGGGGGAGGGGGAGGGAGGTATATGGCTGGGGGGAGGAACGAGCTAATATAGTCTATTTTATTTAATATGGTCAAAATGGCCAGTGGTCACGTGCTGTTGGGTAGTGGTGATGGGTGTGTTTGGTGGTGTATGATTGATATACAAGTAATCTGTCAAATGTTGAACAGTGAAGTGCACCAATCAGCTGCCCCGTAGAGAAAGGCAGGGGAAAGGCCAGGGGGCGTGGCATCCTTAGTGCATTTGACCATATTAAATAAAATAAGACTATAGGTGAAGGATGAAGGGGCGGCTGTGTGATAGGCAGGGATGAAGGTTAACATGGAGAGGAACTTGGGAAGGGAAGGGGGGATAAATTAGTACAGGAAGGGGGGGGGGGTTGAGGGGGATGGAGATGGGGTTTGAGAAGGGGGGGCATAGGGTTTTAAAGGTGCATGCAAAGGTGTATCACCTAAGGACTAAAACAGAACACGCCAGAACAAGGATAAAAGGTAAGTAAGTCCGGAGGGAAGGAAGGGGCGGGAGGACATGCGAGGGGTTGGGTAGGGGTTACGCTTAACCTCGCTTTCTCATTGGCCAAACGTGTAACTTCAAACTCTCCCCATAAGTTATCGCCAGGAGACATTGAAACAAGTGAATGAAGATCTATAAACTATGGAAATACATGATAGAAAAAATATACCCATTACTAAAACATCTATGTATTAGGGGTGTTATAACTACTACTACTTCCTACTACTAGTACTACTACTATTAGGTGTTTCTAATGATTATTTAGGGAGAATAATCGTACGTGCATAGTGTAAGCAATAAACCCATGCCTGAAATATAGCAATAAAACCAGCTATCCACATCTACTGAGAAAGCTGTAAAAAGGAAAAATATATCAGATGGAACTTAGTAGTCTGTATTCGTTTCTTGACTTTTGCTCCCTAAGTATTGAGTAGATGAAGTTAAAGAATGGGCTGGTATCCATCCCAAATAGACCCGTTTCCCCCGGGGTGTATGTCTGCACATTCACCTTTTTAGCATTAAATCAATCAATCAATCTCCCCGCATGCAATCCTCTTAGATTAAAAATTAAACTAGTGATTTATAACAAGAGAAGGGCAGATTACACGCCTGCCAGGACACGTTTACAATGCAATCTACACATGACATGGGAATCACATATGGCTCTCTTAATGTCATTTCTCCACACGGAGTTTTCACCCAGTTAAACAACTATCTTACTGGCTGACAGGATATCACATCAAAGCTTTTACTTTCATGCACAGGAAACCACCAGGAACATGCTCGTACTTATGAATTTACAGGAGACCATGTAATAAGATATTAGACTGGAGATGAACATGAAATCCTACATTAAAGTGTTAAGAAAAAAAGTAAGAAATGTGCTACAAAGGGGTATGGCAACAGCCTAGGAAAGAGATGGTTGGAAGGACTGAGCTAAAACAGCCCGTTGCAGTTTCACCGGTCATCCTTACCACAGTGCTGAAGATAGAAGTAATGTGACTGGCAGCAGATATAATGCATGATAGGTAAGGAGAGACATGTCCTTGACGTCTCGTGATAACCACCCCGGAGAGAGGGGGGGGGGGGGGGGGAAAACCCTCAAAGAAGTTTATTCTTTTATGCAGCATGAGTATCATCTTCTTTGTTGGATAAGTGAGTCACACGGAACACAGCACACGTATAATCAAAAACACTCATAAATGTGAACAGTTTTAAGATTTCCTGGAGATCAGATAAGCTTCTCAAAGAACACAAGGGCTATGGTTGTAGCACATGGGAACTGAACTGTGGTGGTGAGACAGCAGTGGAGGTAGTGCAGGGTGGTGGGAGGAAGAAGGGGAGACACCTTGCCCTCAATCAGAGTAATATTTTTTTATACTGTACTGGCCCAAGACCACCGGACAAGGACCTCAGCCACTAAGGCCGCCTTCACACGAGAGGTTTTCTCCCGCGCGGTAGTATGGCCGCGCGGGTGGGTGTCTAAGAGGCACGTCTTCACACGAGCGGATTTTTCCAGCGCGGTTCGTCTGCAGCAGTGCACAGAATATTTGTCAGTTTGTCGGTGTTTGTTCGAGATGGAGGACGTAAAGAAGAGAGTGATCTCTGTGTATATAATGAACAGGGTGTTAAAAAAGAAGCGACTACGTAAATGGTGGACCCACCATTCCGAAAAACCTCCCGTCTGATAAGATAAGATTTTCATCCTATCTAGACACTTTGCAAGTACCAACTACAAGGTTATTGACTATACAAAGCGCCGCCACGTCAGCACGAACTACGCGGACTCGAACCGCTGACTGAATGCACAGGGACGCTGCACATTGCGAGCTCACGTCTCTACCAACCTTGCCACCCTGACGGGTCCTCCCGTCTGAAGGGCTCCATAGACTTCTAGAGTATTCTAAACCGCCTGGCGCCGCGCGGGTTGGCAGTGCACGCGGCCGGTAAATCATTGCCGCGCGGGAATTAAGCCGCGCGGCCAGTGTGTGAAGGGCCTCATTGAACTTCATTGATTTCTAAACCGCGCGGGAAAAAACCTCTCGTGTGAAGGCGGCCTAAGCCTGCATGGCAAATCTACACAAGAACAACCAAGTAATAATGGTATACAATGCTACTACCTACCCTGCACGTCCACAATCAAAATATAAGAAAGGTCTAAACTTTATCGACCATAATTCAAAGAGTATGTTTGTATGTTAGTATAAAGGCAACATAAAAATGATCAAATAATAAGAAATCAAACTGTTGAGAGAAGGCAGTGTGGGATGCAATGATAATATGTGATGCAGTTTCCTTCCCACCGCCCACACAATCAAACCAACAAAGATTTAAACTTTGCTAAACACCATTCAAACAGAACTGACGTTGATGCATAGACAACATAGGAATGAATGAACAAAATATATGTTTAGTATGCAGCAGACAGCAGGCACAATGTTAGTGTGAAGGCCTCTTTCCAGTGTCCAGCAGGTTCAAGACACAGTGTCTGTTAATTATAATACAAGTTGTACAAGGCTAACATTCATGCTATGACATTTGCATTTTGAAAGTGTCTGCCTGCATAATTTGCAAATAACAGTCTGGTCTTGCTCTGTGCATGTTGACATTGCATGAATTTGAAGTAATGTGTATCACCATGATGATTATTATTATTATTATCATATTAACATTATTATTATTATCATTAGATTTTCTCGAATTACAAGAATAACAAGTCAAAAAAGTGTGCTTGTACATTGGCCCACACTGCCGCTGCAGCATGCCTCTGCCGCTGCCGCTGCCGCAGTCTGCCCTGACCTGACTACCAGGACCCTATACTAACCTTATAAAATGGGGCTCAACGAAGCACAGTACCTAATATCTCGGTATCCTCCTTCTAAAGACAATGAGAGGAATATAATTCTGTCATTTATACAGTAGAGTTTTATAGGAAAACAACATTTAGCAAATAACATATTAATGATCATCATATAAACAAAAGATTGTCTAAGCAAATCATCATGTCAAACAAAATCATGTCAACAAAACATTGACACAGTAGAGTATTATAAGAAAACTAATAAATCATCAGCATCTTTTCTTAGCACTGTAGTAAATCATTCATTAATGATCATCATTTAAGCAAAACATAATAATAATGTTGAATAATAGCACATTGTATTGGCATACACTGAGTATCATTTTCTTCATCAATGATACACGAGGATGTATATTATCTTACTGTTAATGACACATATACTTTGTATCACATCCACTAATCCATGATTTATTATATAGGCTACATGTTAAATATTACATTTAAATTAATGACATTTACGTCTTATATCCCTTAACGCATGGCTTGGTATATCATTAATTGTAGAAAAGCCACAAATAAATCATCTGCCTCTATGCTCAGCACCTTCCAGCACAAGTGATCAAGGTGTGACTGCAACAGCTCCATCACTGCCAACGCCTCTCATTGTCTTTAGAAGGAGGATACCGAGATATTAGGTACTGTGCTTCGTTGAGCCCCATTTTATAAGGTTAGTATAGGGTCCTGGTAGTCAGGTCAGGGCAGACTGCGGCAGCGGCAGCGGCAGAGGCAGTGTGGGACAATGTACAAGCACACTTTTTTGACTTGTTATTCTTGTAATTCGAGAAAATCTAATGATAATAATAATAATGTTAATATGATAATAATAATCATAATAATCATGGTGATACACATTACTTCAAATTCATGCAATGTCAACATGCACAGAGCAAGACCAGACTGTTATTTGCAAATTATGCAGGCAGACACTTTCAAAATGCAAATGTCATAGCATGAATGTTAGCCTTGTACAACTTGTATTATAATTAACAGCCACTGTGTCTTGAACCTGCTGGACACTTGGTGACAGGCCTCGGTGACGTGACCCGACTGTCTGCCTCGGGTACTCAACATGGCTGGTCGTTAATCCCACCCTGCATACACACAAACAATAGCAAATACCATGCATAGACTATATACTACTACTAATGCCACAATCACAATTACAAACCTCACAATCACATGCACTACTGCTACATCTTACCACTACTACTACTAATGCCACAATCACCAGCACTACTGCTACATCTTACCACTACCACTACTCATACCACTATATTAAGTAATAACTACTGGTACTGTTGCTTCCAAAACTCTTAATACTTCATGTGGTACTCAAAAAACTGATGAGATTTGGTGTGGTAGTTCCTGCAGTGACGTCCTCAGTTAAAGTTCCCATAGTGGTTGTTGTTGCTGAGGTAGATGGCCAGGGCGGTGTGCAGGAAGTCATACTGTTCCTGTGGGTGTAGGGGCCAGTTAGCAGGTTTTAGAAGGACACTAAAGGCTGTTCGGCAGTGGTGTATCAATCTCCCGCCGCCCTCCCAGATGTACCCTGCAATTGTCTGACTCAAATTGAGACCAACAAGACACTGCCAAGACTCACAAGGTTCACGATGAACTGTGGTCTGTCCTGCTGAATGCTGGCCACTGAGCGGTAGATGTCCACCTCCTGGAGCAGCTTGGCACGGGACACGGCCAGCATCAAGGCAGCCACCACGCCACACCGTCCACACCGATTAGCAAAACCACTGTCTAGCTCACACACGTGCTCATACCAAGGTCGGACACACAATCAAAACTAAACAATAGACACTTGTAGGATCCATCTGACGCAAGTAAAGGATAGGATGAAACAAAATCACGGCAGGAACAAGGACAACGGTCTAAGACACAAATGTGATAACAGCAGACCTAATTCCTGCAACCAAGACTGATACTTCATGTACTGCAGAAGAATAGAGAAATGGGAATGGCTCAGGATACAGAAATGTTCCAAGTGTTTTGGAAGAGCAAGAGAGTCATAACCTGGTAAGTACCAAAGGAAGGAAGACTAGGTTAGAAGTCAATGACTGATCAAGTCGTTCCATGTTAATCAATTGCACGATGCCCTCCTCAAAAAAAATTGCGATAATAGACCAACGGACCTGACAAGACTCATGTCACATAGTGGATCGTTACATGAAGTAATAGCATTTGATCCATCTAGACACTGGCAGTACAAACGACAGGGATATTGAGCTATGACAAAGCTGTCCACCGTCTCAGACGAACTTGTGGCTCGAAACGCTGACCAAATGCGAGGACCTACAACGCGAGCCCAAGCCTATACCAACAACGACCACCTGAATGTCAATGGGTGGACAGAGAGCATTAGAATTAGGATTAAAATGACAGACGGGGCAGGTACTAGGGTAATGAAAAACGGAAATTTAGATCATTGAATGAGTCATCAAGATGATCATACTATAAGAAAGATATGATATGAGAACAAGTACAATAGCAAGTTATTGCTAAATGCAAAGGAACACCAAATGGCTAAGGACCTTGAGAATGAGGAGATCATGTTGCAGTCGAGGATATGCATGATAATAAAGTTTCTTGGAATATTTGATTAGCGCTGGGAAAGCAACCAAAAAGGGATAAGGTATTGTACACAATAGATTACATGATGGTGCTCATCCCTACAGAAGGAATTATGGATAAATTTAGCAGAAACTTAAGTTGTGCTCGAAACTGAAGAATCAAAGCTACACGACAGGAAGATCTTTGCACTGAGGGCATGATAAATCGTCAATGGTGCTGAGCCATAGAAGTAGATTACGACAAGTGACTGACTATCTACAAAAATAAGGATAATAGAGAACAAAGTGTTAACTAAAACAGGTTACCCTATAGCAGAATTGCTTATCTTGAATAAAAATCGTCAGGCACCAGAAATTACGAAAAGTGAGAATACAATTGCTAGTGGGCATCAAGGATATAAACAGTCGATATCTATAAGAATCTTAGTTAACTAAAAATAAGTGTATTTACATAAATTGGTGGGCGTCAGGGTTACGAGGATATTAATTATCGGATAATGATTTATAACCATAGGGGGTTATCGGTTATATGTATCCGATAATTTTTTCCCCCGCGTTATCGATTTCATCGTATCGCCGATACTTTTGGTTCCAAACTAGCGAAAATCAATTATTTTATTTTTTGGTTCCAGTTTAGCACGGGGCGAGCCGTTGCAAAAGACTTTTTAGTAGTTTATAAACTTTCAAATGTATTATTTTTCCTTAAAAAAGTACTTTTCATTAGTGAAGAGACAGGATAAACATTGATTTAGAAGATATTAGTGTGCAAAAGGTAAATGCAAGGGTTTTCTAACAGTTTACTGATAACGATCGTGTAGATTTGATTTGATTTATTTAACTATCCAATATCGCTTATCGTCGGTATCGGAATTTTGATTTATTCGATTTATCATTATCCTTATTTCGGATACCATTTTTGCATAGAACGGTACGCGAAAAGTTAATAGTTTAATTATCGGTTATTCTGATAATTTTTTCGTTATCGCGCCCACCTAGTGTTTCTACTAACCCCAATGAAAGTATAAGTTGTAGAAAGAGTAAGAAGGTTGACAGTTACAGCTCAGCCTTACAGCACAACTCAGAGCTCCTGGCCCGCCCTGCCAAGCAATCTTGCGATTCAGAGCCTTATCTTTAACCTTTGCTTTCTCTCATCGTCTCAAAGTGCTCCACGACAGCTGCATGGCTCATCCTTATTTCTTTTGTTCTCGTCCCGCTCCTGTCTCCTCTTCCTCTGCCATGACAATAAGCTCTCCTATTTCCGCTCATCTCTCTTCTCTCTCCTCTCTCTCTCCTCTCTCACTCTCTCTCTCTCTCTCCTCATCTCTCTCTCTCTCTCTCTTCTCATCTCTCTCTCCCGTCGGTGGTCTATCCTGTAGCTCCTCTCTCAATCTCTCTCTCTCTCTGTTTACTTTAATGTTGTATTCTTATAGGTTTCACAGTCAGGAGCTTCAGCTGACTACTGAGGAACTATCTTTGACACTCTCTGTCTGTCTGTCTGTTCGTCCTGTCATCCTGTCTCTCTCTCTCTCTCTCTCTCTCTCTCTCTCTGATTCCTGTCTGTCTTCTGTCGTCCTCTCTCTCTCTCATCCATCCTCCACTATCTCATTCCTCCATCTACTCTATCTTAATCTCTCTATCTTTCTATAGCGCCACCCTGAACTGTAACACTCCCCTGCCCCTCCCAGGCTCGTCAAATAGCCTGGTTGGTATGTCAGAACTTCTGCTTCGCTCTGACTCCTCCTATTTTCCCCGTGTGATATCTGATGCCTTAAGAACATTGAAAATAAGACATAAGGAGCTACAAGAGGCTGTGAGACCTACCGGTAGTTTCTTGTCTTATTACCTACCTACTCCCCTTTCATCCCCCATCCCTGAATTATCTGCCTCCTTAGCTCTCCTATTTACTCCGCACTAACTACCTGTCTACTGAGTCCATTCCATCATTTTACCACCTTATTGTAACCACTTTTGTCATCTATTGCCTTTTGTAAATGTACGCTTTTCTCAGCTTGAATCCTTACTTCTTTTTCTACCCTGATTACTAGCCGTAAGAACTGAATCAGACATTGCTACGGTGCTATGTGTCCCACCAGTGTTTCTGCGGGTGATGTGACATGACGCACACACACACCTTTTCTTCACTGGAGGTACACTTTCACTGACCATACTCCCTGCTCACTGCACCAGTCCCTCAGTTTTGTGGAGGAGTTTAAACCTTTTCGAGCTGGTTATTTTGTTCCATATGAAAATATCTTAGTGATATGTACACGAAACAATGCTTTGTAGCCTGAGTGAGTGGACCCTGACACTCTTAGGAGACACTCACTGACCAGCTTTCTGCAAGAGCCAGTTGTGAGAGGAGGTCTCGAGCACACAGACATATCATGGAAAATCTTGATGTAAGTCCACAAGCATCCATTGCAGTGGTTTTTCACTGTATCCTACTCTCCTCCCTCCTCCTGCCAATACCATGAGGAGGCTCTGCCTATGTCCAAGCACAAGCTATCCATTGCAGTGTTTCTATGTAGTCTCTCTCCTCCTCCTCCTCTCCTCCTCCTCTGTACCCACAAAGCTATCCATTGCAGTGTTTCTATGTAATCTCTCTCCTCCTCCTCCTCCTCCTGTACCCACAAGCTATCCATTGCAGTGTTTCTATGTAAAGTCTCTCTCCTCCTCCTCCTCCTCCTCCTCCTGTACCCACAAGCTATCCATTGCAGTGTTTCTGTGTAAAGTCTCTCTCCTCCTCCGGTACTCACAAGCTCCGTCACGCTGATGTCAACTTCTTGCTCATAGTAGTTAAGGAAGGAGCGTTTTGGCGAGGCTTTCAAGGTCATGTTGCCCAGGAGTGACGAGGTCACACACGTCACATCCGGAAACTCCTACAGGGAAAGAAAGGAGAGTTACAATTCACTACTCATTCTTACTTACCTGTGTTGACCTACTTGTTTACCTTGTTGTATTTACTTAGGTGTGATACGTATAAGGGAAGTTAATTATACTTGTGGCTCCCGTCTCCATGTCTCGTTCCAGCGATCTTAGCTTTGAAATCATTAATGATCTTGGAATCTACTCTGTCACTGTCTAGGTTATTCTGCTCATTAATATAGACAGCTAGACAAAATGCTCTACTTATATCCTTCAAACATTTTATCTTCTTTAGCTTCTTTTCATGGCTTCTTGAATTGAATATTTTTTTTGTGTGTGTTTTACCTAGTTGTATTTACCTAGTTGTAGGGTGTGTGTGTGTGTGTGTGTGTGTGTGTGTGTGTGTGTGTGTGGTGTGTTATTCCTCTAGTTGTATTTTACAGGGCCAGAGCAATGCTCGTATGGCCCCGTCTCCATATCAACATATTTATCATTCATCCTTAGTGCTTAGTTTAGGCCGAAGCCACCACCCCGGGAGGCGGGTCACAAACCCCGGCTAACACCCGGTACCCATTCACTGCTGGGTGGACAGGGGCTCGGGTTTTAAGGAAACAGCCCATCTGTTTCCGCTCCGCCCGGGGATCGAACCCGGGACTTCTCGGTTGTGAACCGAGCGTGCTACCCCTACACCACGGAGTACCCTAATGTGTGTGTATGTGTATTCAAGAGCCACGCAACACTCACCGGGTGGTTCGCCGGGAAGGTGTGCACCAGCACCCACACGGGCACCTTCCGTTCATACACCAGGCGCCACATCTTGCCCAGCGTGTGACTCTGGGGGTGCTCGCCGGCCAGGTAGGCGTCCTGTGGCAGAGAGAAGGAATTAGAATAGCAGGTGTGTGTATGTATGTGTGCGTGTGTGTGTGTGTGTGTGTATTTACCTATTTGTATTTACCTAGTTGTATTTACCTAGTTGTAACATACAGGAAAAGAGTTATGCTCGTACTGTCCCGTCTCCAAATCTACTATTATCCAGCTTGCCTTTGAAGTCCTGAATACTTCTTGCATTAATCACTTTTGCATCAAGGTTGTTCCAGGCTTCTAGCTTCTATAGGGAAGCTGTATTTTTTTATGTCCCTCTTGCATGTTGTCCTTTTCAATTTCTTCTCATGACCTCTTGTACTTCTGTCGTCCCACACAAACAGATCTTCTCTATCAATTTTTTCCAGACCCATTGATGCTCTATACACTGCTATAAAATCTCCCCTTTCTCTTTTTTTTTTTCAAGAGTTGAGAGTTTTAGTCTTGAAAGTCTTTCCTCATATGGTAAATCTCTCAGGCTTGGGAGTCATTTTTGTGGCTGCTCTTTGTATTCTCTCAATCTTCCTTATATCCTTCTTTTTATGTGGTGACCAAATCACTGCCGCATATTCCAACCTTGGTCGAATCAAAGATGTTATCAATTTCTTAATCATCTCTTCATCCAGATATTTGAATGCCATTCTTATATTCCTCAGCAACTGATATGTATCTCCTGTGATCTTGTTTATATGCTTCTCAGGTGACAAATTATAATTATCCGTAATCCACACTCCCAGATCTTTTTCGACCTTTGTTTTGATTATCCATTCATTTCCCATCGAATACTTTCCTCTCTGTCTCTTTTTGCTACTGCCCATTTCCATCACTTTACACTTTTTAGCAATAAACTCCATTTCTCATAGTTGACTCCATCTAAAAATCTTATCTAGATCCTTTTGTAAATCCTCACAGTCCTCTTTACTTTCTACTTTTCTTAGTAATTTAGCATCATCAGCGAATAAACTCATATAACTGTTTACTCCTTCTGTCATATCATTTACATAGACCAAGAACATCACTGGGGCCAATACTGATCCTTGAGGAACTCCACTTATCACACTGCACCATTCTGACTTCTGATCTTTTATTACTGTTCTCATCTCTCTGTTGCTCAAAAAGTCTTCCATCCACTTCAGCAAACCACCCTTCAATCCTCCTACATGTTCTAGCTTCCAGAGCAGTCTCTTATGAGGTACCTTGTCAAATGCCTTCTTTAGGTCCAAGTAAATGCAATCGACCCACCCTTCTCTTTCCTGTGTCACATCGATCACTCTCGAGTAAAAGCTTAATAAATTCGTTGTACATGACATTCCTCCTCTAAATCCAAACTGGCCACCTGCAAGTGTGTTTGTCTCTTCCAAATATTTCAACCATCTGTCCTTCACAATTTTTTCACACATTTTTGCCACTACACTTGTTAATGATACTGGCCTGTAATTTAGTGGTTCTTCTTTGTCTCCTCCTTTGTGAATTGGCACAATATTTGCTCTTTTCCAATCAAGCGGGACTCTGCTCTCCTTGAGTGAACTCTCAATTACACTATGTAACTTTCCTGCTAGTTGGTTACTGCACTCTTTCATTATCCAGTTCGACACTCCATCTGGACCCGGGGCTTTTCTCACATCTTGACTTTCCATTAGCCTTTTTACTTCTATTACGTCTACTTTTATGTCTTCCATTATATTTTCTTTTGCTATTATATTTTTCGTTTTAAATTCACTTTCTCTTGTAAATACAGTCTGTAAGCATTTATTCATCACCTCAGCCTGTTGTAATGCATCTTCATACACTATGCCATCTACCTTCAGCTTATCTATTCCTTCCTTGTTTTTCATTTTTCAATTAATATACCCAAAGACTACTCTATACTGGACTTGCTACTCGTGCCCCGCGCCAACCCGCCCATGACCAGTGGAGGCCAGTTTTGCGATTCCTGCCATTTTAGAACATCACCCCTATTTCCCTTCCTAAGGTTTATCAGTATATATGATATACCGTTATCTTCGTAACTGTTTGTTCTATAATATTATCAAATAAAAAACAGTAAAATACACTAAAGAAATGCCATTATAGAGAGTGAAGAAATATGCATGACCTCAATATATACTTAAACTCTTCGCCATTTAATATTTTGCGAGAAAACATTTTAGATGCTAGCGATAGAAAGAAGCGGATTTTCATTAGCTTTCCATTGATATATTTCGTTTTCTGATAAATGAATTACCACCATGCATAAATTAGCGTTAACTAAAAAAATAACATCATCAATCGGATCGGCAAGTGTAAAAGTGAAAAAGTGTTCCATGAATACAGTAGACTATGGCATATCAGTATAAATGATACACTGTTATCTTCGTGAATATTTGTTCTATAATATTATCAAATAAAAAACTGTAAAATACACTAAAGAAATTCCATTATGAGACTGAAGAAATATGCATGAACTTATATTCACTTAAACTCATCGCAATTTTATATTTTGTGTGAAGACTTTTTACATGCAACATATCAATAGAAGTGGAATTTAATTAGCTTTCCATTGCTATATTTCATTTTCTGATAAATGAATTAGAACCATGCATAAAATTAGCGTTAACTAAATAAATAACATCATCCATCGGGTAATTATCCCGATAGATGATGTTATTTTTTTAGTTAACGCTAATTTATGCATGGTTATGATTCATTTATCAGAAAACGAAATATATCAATGGAAAGCTAATGAAAATCCGCTTCTTTCTATCGCTAGCATCTAAAATGTTTTCTCGCAAAATATTAAATGGCGATGAGTTCAAGTGAATATTAAGTTCATGCATATTTCTTAACTCTCTCATAATGGCATTTCTTTATTGCATTTTACTGTTTTTTATTTGATAATATTATAGAACAAACATTTACGAAGATAATGGTATATCATTTATACTGATAAAACATAGGAAGGGAAAAGGGAGTGATGTTCGAAAATGGCAGGAATCGCAAAACTGGCCTCCACTGGAAATAGCCCAAAATGAGTAGCAAGTCCAGTATAGAGTAGTCTTTGATATATCTATAGAAAAGTTTCGGTTCGTTCTTACATTTTTCTATTATATTCCTCTCATAGTTACTTTCTTCTTCTCTTCGGATTCTTACATATTCATTTCTAGTTGTTTTGTACTTCTCCCAAAGGTTGCTGCCATCCTTTTTTCCTCCAACTATTCCATGTTTTTTCTCTTTCTAGTCTTGCTAATTCACATTTTCTGTTAAACCATTCATTTTTTTTCTTTTCTCTGATAACTATCCTTGGAACATAACTATTTATTCCTTCGGTGTAAATTCGGATGAACTCATCCCATTTTTTCTGGGTACTCCTTGCTGCATGGAATTACTCCAGTCTGTCTCTCCGAAGAATGTTCTTAATCCGTCAAAGTCTGCTTTTCCATAATTGTATCTTCCTTTCTTGTGTTCTTCTTTTCTCCCCTCTTTTTTGCTATCATTTATTTCAAATTCAATAAGTACATGGTCGCTCTTTCCAAGTGGGCACTGATAATTTACTTTACTAATTACTTCCAGTTCTTTCGTCAATAGTAGGTCTAGTCTTGATGGTTCTTCGCTACCTCTGAATCTTGTGTTCTCTTTAATCCACTGAGTCATGATGTTATTCATTACCAAATCCAACAATGTACCACCCCATAAGTTTTCTCCTCCTTCAGTATACCATTCTTCCCAGCAAACTTCTTTGCAGTTAAAATGTCCCATCAAAATTATGTTCTCACAATTTTCCATCGTATTCTTTAAACCATTTGCTTGTGTCTCTTATCGATGTCTCCATACTCTTCTCTCCCCAGGAATTTGTCTTAGGTGGAACGTATACGATTACTAAGTCTCTTATTCTTCTTTTTTCATCACCAACTCTACCTTCAACACCTCTGCCATTCCTTCTCCTTTCTCCACATTTCCTACTACCACATCCTTCCTTGTTAACACCATTACACCACCTCCTTTTTCTGATTTCTGTTTCTCCTCCATACATTATATTGACCCTCCCCAACTGGCACATCCTCAGAATCACTCAGCTTCGTTTCTACTAGACCCAATATGTCTGGTTTCTTGGCTCTCAGGAAATCGTTTACTTCTGTTAATGTTGACTCTAGCCCATTTATATTTGTGTACGATACCTGCCATCCTTTTTCATTTTCCTTTGGACTGTCTTCTCTTACTCTTTCTCTTTTAGATACCACTTCTTCAGTTTTTGGTCTAAAACTCTCCAATAGAATTTCTGTTTTTTCCTCTTCCGTTCTCAATTTGTTTTTTTCTTTGGCTTCTTTAAACAGTACATTCAATCTAGCTCTTTCTTCCTCATTCATATCTTTTCTTATATTCTTCTGTCTTTGCCAGTTTCCATGCCTTAGACAATATATCTAGTGCTGTATTTTGTGACCTAAAACTTAACTTTTTAGGGGCGGGCCCCTCCCTCTTCATATTTGCCTAACCATAGACCACTGTATACCTGGACTGTTCACGCGACAATGTTTTGAATTGCGGGGCTGCATAAGGGCCTGCGGGGCGCCCGACAAAGAGATATAGTGGTCTATGGACTATCATATAGACTGGTTTATAAGTATATATATTATGATATACTGTAATCTTCGTAAATGTTTGTTCTATAATATTATCAAATAAAAAACAGTAAAACACGCTAAAGAAATGCCATCACGAGACTATGAAGAAATATGCATGAACTTAATATTCACTTAACTCTTCGCCATTTAAAACTTTGCGAGTCAACTTTTATCATGAAGGGTAACAATAGAAGCGCAATTTTATTAGCTTTCCATTGCTATATTTCGTTATCTGATAAATTAATTAGAACCATGCATAAATTAGCGTTAAATAAATAAATAAAATCATCAATCGGTAATTTTCCCGATTGATGAGGTTATTTATTTGCTTATATATTTTGTTTTCTGATAAATGAATTAGTACCATGTATAAATTAGCGTTGACTAAATAAATAACCTCATCAATCGGGAAAATTACCCGATTGATGATTTTATTTATTTAGTTAACACTAATTTATGCATGGTTCTAATTCATTTATCAGATAACGAAATAAAAGCAATGGAAAGCTAATAAATTGCGCTTCATTGATACCCTTCATGATAAAGTTGACAACGCAAAGTTAAATGGCGAAGAGTTGAAGTTGTAATTCATATTTCTTCAGAGTCTCGTAATGGCATTTCTTTAAGCTTTTTTTAAATTATTGATAACTAGCGCAAAGCGCACTCCAGGGCGGACTTTTTGGCTAGCTCCTGCGGAGGGCTATTGGTGGGCCTTGCGGCCCACCACCTGTGTTTGATGCGCCACCGAACACAGATCTCCAGATAGCCCTTCTAGCTTCCTGAAATCATGGATGTAGAACATGTATGTATTAACGCCAAACTATTCACATCACCCCCAACCCATCCCATCACCCTTACCCATCACTCCCCACCCCCCACCATTCACTCCCATTATCCATCACCACACACCCATTCACTCACGCATTACCCATCACCCCCCATCTATTCCCTCACCCATCACCCATCACCCCCACCCATTCACTCCACCCCTTAGCCATCACCCACCCATTCACTCACCCATTACCCATCACCCTACAAACAAGGTTTCCTCAATTCTCGCAACCCACTTTTTTTTCACAATTCTCGCTAATAGGCTGCTAAAAAAAAAAAAAAAAAAAAAGTGATCGGAACATCTCATAAATGGGCTTAAAACCTTCCCCTGCGCGAGCCGGTTCCAAAACTGTGCCATATGAGGGGATTCCGCCCCAGGGGGCGGCACCTGGACGGACCACACACACACACTTTCGCTTATATTATTATAGATATTATTTAAAAAAAGAAAAAAAAAAGAGAGAGAGAGAGAGAGAGAGAAAATGGTTCTAAACCTAGTCACATACACACTTTCCTCAGTCAAGATTCGAGTGCCGTGCGTTACTCATGCAGCGGCAGCGACTCTGAGGTCCACTTACCCTCTGATCGACGCCGTTGATCCTGACAACGTTGATGTACTGAGAGTCAACACCATAGCCCTGGCCCTGCACGAACACCATGCGCTTGTCATCTGTCAGGGAGAGAACATAAGAATATAAGGAAGCTACAAGAGGTTGCCAGACCTACACGTGGTAGTTCCTGTTACTTACTACTACCTACATCCACCTTTCATCCCCATCCATAACACTGTCTAGGCTCCTTTTAAAACTCCCCAGTGGTGATATTATGCTTCATCTTATTTTGCAACCCAGATGGTTTCTTTCGTCAAAGGTGGGCAGAGGGACTGTGTGTGTCCTTGTGTTCCATCACCACCAGACAAACAATACTGCGCCTACACCACTCTAACAAACACCAAACACCGGCTGCTACAAACCATCACCACCAGACAAACAATACTGCACCTACACCACTCTAACAAACACCAAACACCGGCTGCTACAAACCATCACCACCAGACAAACAATACTGCACCTACACCACTCTAACAAACACCAAACACCGGCTGCTACAAAGAGGAACAAACACAAAACATGCATGCAAAATGAAATCCTCTGGGTTGCAACATAAGATGAAGCATAATTTCACCACCGGACATCATAATCCTTGGGAACCATCCCCTTGAGGTGGGAAATGGAGTCTAATGCTGGTAAATATAATGGAATTCAATAGAGTACAAAAAGACAAACGTGAATTACCAAATGATAAATGAGTGG
The DNA here is from genome assembly GCA_016584305.1 of Chionoecetes opilio. Lineage (NCBI taxonomy): Eukaryota > Metazoa > Arthropoda > Malacostraca > Decapoda > Majidae > Chionoecetes > Chionoecetes opilio. The sequence goes on along the minus strand of JACEEZ010005206.1, from coordinate 59,112 downwards.
ATCATAAAAACAAAACAAAAGACCTGTAGGTAATGATTACAGAAAACCTTTCACCACACAGGCACATAAATAAGATCACTGGTGAGACATATAATCTTTTGATGAATAAGAGTGACGTTTGCTGATCTGGAGAAAGAGGTAATGAAAAATTTGATTGTATCGGATAATAGATTTAAAGAATGAGGAAAGACTGTCAACATGAAATCTTGCAACACTGGAGAAAAGAAGGGAAAGAGGTGGTGTGATTACTGTGTTCAGGGCTTGCAAGGGACTGGAGAATGTTGACATGGAGACGGGGCCATACGAGTGTAGCTCAGGCCCTGTAAAATACAACTAGATGAATACAACTAGATGAATACACACACACACAGTATTGTTATTGCTGTAATACTCACATGGCAGAATATCTTGGTTCCTATTGAGATGAGCACATTCCGGGTCTTTGCCATACTTAAAGCTGAGGTCTTTTGGGAGAGTCTTGAGTTTCTGAGGAAATGTAAACAAACCTGAGTGAACGCCTGAGTTGAACATAGGAGCATCATGAGCCTTCACATAATTCTCCTCTGTGTCTCTCCCCCCTGAATGGCCTTTACCCCTCACGCCACCCGCTAACCTCGTGCTGTCGGCGGAGAGCTGAGAGGCCGTCGGGAGGCTGGGGAGAGCGGAGGGCCGGCAGCTGGTCTTCAAAGGCGTGGCAGAGGAAGGACGTCTCTAGGCTGAAGAGAACCTCATGAAGCACCTGGTGAGCAAAGATGTACTGCTCCTGCGGGACAAGGGACTATCTTCACAAACAATTCATGCGCACACACACACACACACACACTCACAACTAGGTAAATACACACACACACACACACACCACAACTAAGTAAATACACACACACACACACCACAACTAGGTAAATACACACACACACACACACAACTAGGTAAATACACACACACACAACACACACACAACTAAGTAAATACACACTCACACAACTAGGTAAATACACACACACACAACTAGGTAAATACACACACACACACAACTAGGTAAATACACACACACACACACACACAACTAGGTTTATACACACACACACACACACACAACTAGGTAAATACACACACACACACACAACTAGGTAAATACACACACAACTAGGTAAATACACACACACACACTAGGTAAATATACACACACACACACCAGGTAAATACACACACACAAACACACAATTAGGTAATACATAAACACACACACACACACACGACAAAGGCTATAGAAAAGCTTGAGAGGATACAAAGGGTTGCCACAAAGCTGGTTCCTAGTCTAGCATATCTGACATACAAAGAGGGATGGCAGAAATTTGGTTTGCCTTCACTGGAGGAAAGGAGAAAGAGGAGATTTGATAGCATTGTATAGAGTAATGAAGGGAATGCCACTAAGAAGCCAGACACTAAGGCCTCCTCACTGCTTGCTTCAAAAGTAGCACAAAGAAAAGATGTCAAGTGTTTCATAAAAGGTCTTTGGCCATCGCTATTAGAGACAAAAGTTTTAAAGCATTTCATAATAGGTCTTTGAACATTGCCAACTTAACCCCTTCACGCCCAGATCTTTCCTTGGCTGTATAAAATTGTCTGTTGTTAGCCATAAAATTACGAAGTTACTAAATAAACCAAATTAGTTAGTGAACAAGGATATACTAAACAGGTCATAGCTATAAAATATTGCTTATAGTCACTAAAAATTGTCTAATGGTAGTCCAATTACAATGGAAATTATGTTCTGGACCTCAAGGGGTTAAGGAAATGAAGTAAAGGGTTGCATAAAGGTGTGCAGCCATTGCTCTCGTTGCCATGTTGTTGCATCCTGTACCCAAGACTCATAATGGCAGGGTGGCAATACAGACTGCCAGACAGCCTCGCAGGTCGTGCCAGGAAAGGACTCGCCACCTGTTATTAATCATCCACACACCTCCCTTGGAAGTGATGCTTGGGTATTTTGTACGCCATTGAACGTTTGTACAATGGCGTGTGTCTTAACAGCGGTAGTCTTCAGTGTCTCAAGATGGGTTGTGTGTATAGTTCACCAGCAGACTGTACCATTGTTTATTATTCCCAATGACTGGACTGATATGTGCAAATTGGACTGAAATACCCAAGCAGTCGTTAAGGCCAAGCATTGAAGCAGAGATAGACTGCCTGGAATGATCACCTGATTGGAATGTACAGCTCTTAAGTAAATCAGTGAAGTGAAATGGTGATTAACAATTAGAAACTCAAAATAGTGAAGAAAACACAATAAACCTTCTATATTCAAGTTGTAATACAGTTTGATCTGAGCATTCATTAAGCAAGAATGCAATGAGTTCAGCAGAAGTAGTAGTAATAAGGGTATTATGCAGCTGCAGCAGTATCATTAGTAGTAGTAGTAGTAGTAGTATGTAACAGCAGCAGTGGTGGTTGTAGTGGCAGGAGTAGCAGTGGTAGTGACAACAGCAGTGGCAGTAACTGGTAGTAGTGGTGTCAGCCTCCCAGCCGGGTGGACAACTTACTGTGTTTTCTACCAGCCGGCCTCGGCCACGCCTCAGGGCTGTCAAGGCTTCGCTGGGGTTTGCCGCGCCGAAGGCCTCAAGTTGGTCCAGCAGGTACAGCACCAGGATCACCGTGCCCGTCCGCCCAATGCCGGCACTAACCAAGCACAGCATAAAGGTTTTTACTGCGCCGGTTTCTGTGAATCTCACTGACCCTGTCATTGCTCACTCTATCAAACTATCCCATCCCTGAAATTGCTCTCAAGCATTTTATCTCTAGCACCTCTATTCCCTTCCTTGCCCTTGCATTCAATGCCACTGCCTTGCAGCCAAACAGAACAGTTGCGATGTAAAAGTTGGAGCTGCAATTCCCTCAAACATGTCCATCTTTGCTTCCAGAGACATGTCCCTCCCTCCTCCCCTCAGTGCTCCCAACACTGGGCTCCTTCTCTCACCCTGGCCCACCTCACCCTCCATGGACACCCTGGCCCACCTCACCCTCCATGGACACCCTGGCCCACCTCACCCTCCATGGACACCCTGGCCCACCTCACCCTCCATGGACACCCTGGCCCACCTCACCCTCCATGGACACCCTGGCCCACCTCACCCTCCATGGACACCCTGGCCCACCTCACCCTCCATGGACACCCGGCCACCTCACCCTCCATGGACAACCCTGGCCAAGACCCATCCATGGACACCCTGGTCCACTTTACCCTCCATGGACCCTGGCCCACCTCACCCTCCATGACCCTGGCCACCTCACCCCCATGGACCCCTGGCCCACCTCACCCTCCTATGACCCTGCCCACCGCACCCTCCAGTGCACCCTGGCTCCCCTCAACCCTATGAAACCTGCCCACCTCACCTCCATGGACACCTGGCCCACTCACCTCCATGGTACCGCCCCCTTTGGCATGTAAGCTACAAAGGAACAAGGGTGGGAAAGGACATATCTAGCCACCATCAGGTGAGTCCCCGTGTTGTCTGGGCATAATCATCTGGGCGCCTAATCTTGGCGCCTCGACACTTCTGGATGATCGGCACAGGCATAACACTTGTATCAACCTGCTGTAACACAGGCCTACCTATTGTCTCCTCAGTTATAACAAAGGCTTAGCTTAATGGCCACCTATATGGATGTTAAAGAATTTTTTTTGCAAAGATATAGAATAAAATTTATTGATTTTATCCTTACATTTATCATCATATATTACTGGAGTATACAGGACTAGACCAGTATTGTATTTAGAGTCATGGTATAGGACAAGGAGAGAGTGTGGTGAGAGGGAAATAGATATCTTAATCAACTCACTATCGTGACACTGTTTATGATGTCCCTCAAGTGTGTCCTGAGAATCAGTATACATCTGGCGAGGCCAGTAATCTTGGGCGGCCGTTGTCTGGCCAGGGCCCTGGGTTTGGCCGGGTGTCTTGGGGGAAAACGCAAGGGCCAACAACACTTTTTTGGGGGCCAAACCTCGCATGTACCACAGATCCCCTTTTAACGCAAGAGTTACGTTCCTGGAGATTGTGCGTAAAAACAAAAAAAGGGATTAAAAGGCATTAAATGAATCCTAGGCTACT
>JACEEZ010005206.1:0-50000 GCA_016584305.1 Chionoecetes opilio | reverse complement strand
CAGACCATTTATCTTTTCCTATATAATGCTTTAAAATATACCATTTCGAATAATCACCAATTTTTTGCTTTTTTGCTCAGTCAGCCGTTTTTTTAAATAATCTGAAACAAAATCTGCAAATTCCCGAGCTTCAAAAACCTCAGAGGCTAGCAAGACGCACCAGGGGTTGATAAGTTAAAAAAAGCAGCCCCCCCCCTCCACGTAATACAAAAGCACGTAAACACAGAAAAAAATATAGTACTTTGAAATTTGGGTGTTTTGATATTGTTTTTGCGATAGGCACAACTTCATCCTTTTTGGGGCGATAAAAACGTTTTGGCCTTTCCAGAGCTTACCCCTTTTTACCGAACAGCCACGGAAAGAGGGGAGAATGTTTGTGCCCCCGGAGGAGGAACGTGGGGGTTTGTTTTTTGTGGCCTCAAACGCACAAACCCCCGCCGAGGCGGCCCCCGGGGGGGCCCGATCTTTTCCCCGTTTTTACAGAAAAGGGTTTTTACGGAAATAAGGCAGGGAAAATGATTTTTTTTGTGGGTTTAATTTTTAAATGACATTCAAATAAATTTTGCAAAGGAAAAATAAAAAGGCGATTACTTTAAGGGGATGTTAGGAAGGAAGAAAATCAGTGGGGGATGTGTATTGGAGTGGGCTGAAAAGAGAGAGAGGGGAGAGAGAGAGAGAGAGAGAGAAGAGAGAGAGAGAGAGAGAGAGAGAGAAGAGAGAGAAGAAGAGAGAGAGAGAGAGAGAGAGGAGAGAGAGAGAGGAGAGAGAGAGAGAGAGAGAGAGAGAGAGAGAGAGAGAGAGAGAAGAGGAGAAGAGAGAGAGAGAGAGAGAGAGAGAGAGAGAGAGAGAGAGAGAGAGAGAGAAAAAAAAAAAAAAGTGTGCATATGTGTGCGTGTTCAACTTACCGCTATTGCTGTCATTGTCATTTTTCAGCTTGGCTGCCAATTTGCCTCTGTGGAAAAAGTAATTATGGTGAGAACGAAAGTCCCTCCCGCTGCTCCTGGACTCTGAAAACCCCGTAAGCTCCAGGAAGAAAAGAGCAGAAGCCTGACAATCTACAGTAATATTATGCAGAAATACAAACTGATGATCAAATACTCTTTTTTTGTATCTTATTGCCACCAAAGAAACGAATGATAGGAACAAGAAAATATATCCTGTACATGTACGTATCAGATGATGAGATTAACAAAAAAAAGACATCAGTCAAATGGCAAATACCAGCAGACAATAATGCATAAATGGACGCGACGAGACACACAGGCAACGACACGGCAATACTGAAAAACAAAATACAATCACCTTCGTTTTCTGAGGCCCACGAACACAATCGCCAACACCACCGCAATCACCACCGCCCCCCCCGCCAGTCCCAAGATCAGCTTCAGCGCGTCGGTCGGGGTGGCGAAGGAGCGCGCCACAAACCTCTGGGGGACACTCGGGTGCCGCTTCACGTGTTGGCCTGAGAGAGGTGTGAAGGTGAAAAAATGAAGAAATAAAAAATGTGGTGAATTCTCGAGTGGCAGAACCCTTTCAGCCCTTCCCTCCTAGCAGCATCTTACACCCTTATCCTATTAATAGCATCCTTTACCCCTGTCAATACCACCTTATAGATGGAGTATATAACCCACATGTGAACGTGGAGTCTTTGAACTAGACAATGGTGATAATTGTGTTGACATACTGACAGGTGATGAAGAAGACACGGGCTGTGGAGCGAGGACTTTATTCCTCACTAGTTATGCCTTCACTGGGCTTTCCATGTCTCACCTTTCTTAATGGTGATAATGTGGAAGCAAAAACCACACACATGTTGGAGTGAGAAGTGGTGGTTGTGAGCCGTGGCTAATATTCAGGGTATCCTAGGTGACCACCACACAGCCACCCTATAGGATGAATCTTCATGAATATTAAGCTCAGTCAATAATATAACCATGCATCATAAAGGGAAACATATAATGCTGTCCCCTGTTATGAAATAGTGTGGCAGTTGGTCTGAGACAGCCCTGCAAACCCCACAGCCAGTTGTGGCATGACAGTGGGTGGCGGGATGAAGGGGACAGTTGTGGCATGACAGTGGGTGGTGGGATGAAGGGGACAGTGGTGGCATGACAGTGGGTGGCGGGATGAAGGGGACAGTGGTGGCATGACAGTGGGTGGTGGGATGAAGGGGACAGTTGTGGCATGACAGTGGGTGGTGGGATGAAGGGGACAGTGGTGGCATGACAGTTGGTGGCGGGATGAAGGGGACAGTTGTGGCATGACAGTGGGTGGTGGGATGAAGGGGACAGTTGTGGCATGACAGTGGGTGGTGGGATGAAGGGGACAGTGGTGGCATGACAGTGGGTGGTGGGATGAAGGGGACAGTTGTGGCATGACAGTGGGTGGTGGGATGAAGTGGACAGTTTTGGCATGACAGTGGGTGGTGGGATGAAGGGGACAGTTGTGGCATGACAGTGGGTGGTGGGATGAAGGGGACAGTTGTGGCATGACAGTGGGTGGTGGGATGAAGGGGACAGTTGTGGCATGACAGTGGGTGGCGGGATGAAGGGGACAGTTGTGGCATGACAGTGGGTGGCGGGATGAAGGGGACAGTGGTGGCATGACAGTGGGTGGTGGGATGAAGGGGACAGTGGTGGCATGACAGTGGGTGGTGGATGAAGGGGACAGTTGTGGCATGACAGTGGGTGGTGTGGGATGCAAGGGGTGGCATGACAGTGGGTGGCGGGATGAAGGGGACAGTGGTGGCATGACAGTGGGTGGTGGGATGAAGGGGACAGTTGTGGCATGACAGTGGGTGGTGGGATGAAGGGGACAGTGGTGGCATGACAGTGGGTGGTGGGATGAAGGGGACAGTGGTGGCATGACAGTGGGTGGCGGGATGAAGGGGACAGTTGTGGCATGACAGTGGGTGGTGGGATGAAGGGGTGGCATGACAGTGGGTGGCGGGATGAAGGGGACAGTGGTGGCATGACAGTGGGTGGTGGGATGAAGGGGACAGTTGTGGCATGACAGTGGGTGGTGGGATGAAGGGGACAGTTGTGGCATGACAGTGGGTGGTGGGATGAAGGGGACAGTGGTGGCATGACAGTGGGTGGTGGGATGAAGGGGACAGTTGTGGCATGACAGTGGGTGGTGGGATGAAGGGGACAGTTGTGGCATGACAGTGGGTGGTGGGATGAAGGGGACAGTTGTGGCATGACAGTGGGTAGTGGGATGAAGGGGACAGTTGTGGCATGACAGTGGGTGGTGGGATGAAGGGGACAGTTGTGGCATGACAGTGGGTGGTGGGATGAAGGGGACAGTGGTGGGATGACAGTGGGTGGTGGGATGAAGGGGACAGTTGTGGCATGACAGTGGGTGGTGGGATGAAGGGGACAGTGGTGGCATGACAGTGGGTGGTGGGATGAAGGGGACAGTGGTGGCATGACAGTGGGTGGTGGGATGAAGGGGACAGTGTGGCATGACAGTGGGTGGTGGGATGAAGGGGACAGTGGTGCATGACAGTGGGTGGTGGGATGAAGGGGACAGTGGTGGCATGACAGTGGGTGGTGGATGAAGGGGACAGTGGTGGCATGACAGTGGGTGGTGGATGAAGGGACAGTTGTGGCATGACAGTGGGTGGTGGGATGAAGGGGACAGTGGTGGGATGACAGTGGGTGGTGGGATGAAGGGGACAGTTGTGGCATGACAGTGGGTGGTGCGATGAAGGGGACAGTGTGGGCATGACAGTGGGTGGCGGGATGAAGGGGACAGTGGTGGCATGACTGTGGGTGGGGGATGAAGGGGACAGTTGTGTGGCATGACAGTGGGTGGTGGGATGAAGGGGACAGTGGTGGCATGACAGTGGGTGGTGGGATGAAGGGGACAGTGGTGGCATGACAGTGGGTGGTGGGATGAAGGGGACAGTGGTGGCATGACAGTGGGTGGTGGGATGAAGGGGAAGTTGTGCATGACAGTGGGTGGTGGGATGAAGGGGACAGTTGTGGCATGACAGTGGGTGGCGGGATGAAGGGGACAGTGGTGGCATGACAGTGGGTGGTGGGATGAAGGGGACAGTTGTGGCATGACAGTGGGTGGCGGGATGAAGGGGACAGTTGTGGCATGACAGTGGGTGGCGGGATGAAGGGGACAGTGGTGGCATGACAGTGGGTGGTGGGATGAAGGGGACAGTGGTGGCATGACAGTGGGTGGTGGGATGAAGGGGACAGTGGTGGCATGACAGTGGGTGGCGGGATGAAGGGGACAGTTGTGGCATGACAGTGGGTGGTGGGATGAAGGGGACAGTTGTGGCATGACAGTGGTGGCGGGATGAAGGGGTGGCATGACAGTGGGTGGCGGGATGAAGGGGTGGCATGACAGTGGGTGGTGGGATGAAGGGGAGTCACGGGGATTAAATAGCCAAGGGTGAGCGCCTGGCTAGGTAATTGTAATTCTATTTTTGTTAAATCATGATAAACTATGGTCATGATTTATTTTGAAATCTAAAAGACAAACTCAGAAACCAAGATGATGCTTGGTTGAGGTCTGGGGCTGTGGACGCAACAATATCAGTTGGTGTTTACAGTGAATCATGAAGACAGAGTGGCCTCAGTTTACCCTGTTGAAAGAGGTGAACAGATGCACTGGGGACGAAGAGGCTCATTGGATGGTGAAATCATAGAACAGTATTGATCTCAAAAAAGAATATTAGACTGATGAAGAATAACAGAATAATAGGCTGATATAAAAGTGATTCATCGTAAGTAAAATCATCTGATATGATCAAAATTCCTCTTATTTTCCAATCAACTTTTAATCTATAGAATATTAGAAGCCAACCAATTATGCATGCTGGTCACAATTCATAATTTTTGCAATTTTACAATCTGACACATGTATAAATAGCCTCAATTTTGTAGGTTAACTTTATAATATACTTATGCCCGTTAATAAGTTCAGCCCGGTAGCAGACAGCACAGCCGATGCCCCGGCTGTGCCAAGCCTGAAGCAGCTTTACCGTTTGCCTTGGCTCTGTGTTAGCAGAATTCTCAACCCTTTCCTCCTACTGAGCTGATATCTAGGAGCATTGCTAGACATATTGCTAAATAACTAGGGCCCCATAAGCTGTTCGCATAAAGCATTTCCCCTATAAAGCAACGACTAAATATATATATATATATATATATATATATAATTATATATAATAATATTATTTTTTTAATAAATAAAATTCCAAATTTAAACATTTTGGCTAAAACGCCTCATCTCCCGTTCTGCGCGCCACCTGGGAATAAACACTCTCGGCTAGTGCCCTCTCTGCATTCACCTACATTGCCAGAACCGCAGTGACTCTTCTCGTCCCCAGCCCGTGGATAAGGCAAGAGTCCCGTCCCCGCGTCCTTTTGTCAACCTTCAACCCGCCTCCCCTCCGCCTGGGCACGTACGACACGCACAGCTCATCCTAGCATCGCCTGTCCGTCTGTCCCCTGACCCCCACAGCCCCTTGGTGCATATGCATGTTCCAGAGACTATATGAACACTTTCTGATGCAGTGTCCACGGTTTCCTTTCCACTCCCGCAACCGTGTAGTGCTAGTCTCAACTCACACATCATCATTCAAACACTCAACTGCAACTCCTCGCCCTGAACGTCAACCTGAACCTTTGACCTGCCCAACCCTGCTGGCGGCAGCTGGCGTCCCAAACTCCCTCCCCGCGTCCACCCCCTCCCATATCCCTCCGGCAACAACCCTGTCAAATCCCCCGCCTCACCTGTGCCTTCCGAATAAGACAAAAATATCACCTACAGCGCCTGTGTGCATCATAGGACCATCACCAGACCACGGCTCATATTGTTCCCCAAGAGGGATCCTCGCAGCCCTAAAACAACAACAACAAAAACGATTCTGGCGAGGCATCAACGAGACGTTAACCAGGCTTAAGAACAATCAAACGGCAAACTTGCTGTTGAGTTCAGTAACCTAACTTAATCCACACGCTTTAGTTACCAAAAATTAAAACTCCTAACTAAGCCAAATCTTGCATTAAAAGTGGTCACGTGGCAAGGGAAGACACAGAGACGAATGTAGGTCACGAAGAGGAGAAAGAGTGAGAGGGCACGCCGCACGTAACAACAACGGACTTGTCTCTCCCTATGGTGCGTCTCCTCTCTATTCCTCTCGCCTCCCTATGGAAACAACATGTCATTATCTAGCACTTCTCCCACAAGTGGTTGAGTACCAAAAGAATGATTTCCTAAAAACAATCATCCAATAATTAAACCAAGAAAAAAACCCATAATACTCAAACCAACAAAAAATAAAACCATACTACTTCCCCATTGGTGTAGTGGTGGGATTTCGATCTTATATGTAGGTGGTAAAATAATAACCTATTTCTGGTATGCATGGTGTGAAACAAGTATAATGTACGGGTACTGTGTCGTGAGTACCCATCTACCCAATAATCAATTATATTCCCATTATTGTTTATTCGTTTCACATAGAGCGAACTCACATACAAACGACCCTCTGTTGTCGACCAATTTCTCATTCATATGTGGGAACCTCGTTTACGAGAGAGAGGAGAGAGAGAGAGAGAGAGAGGGAGAGAAGAGAGGGAAGAGAGAGAGAGAGAGAGAGAGAAGAGAGAGAGAGAGAGAGAGAAGAGAGAAGAGAGGAGAGAGGGAGAGAGAGAGAGAGAGAGAGATATTACAGACCACTAGATCGTTTCTCGGTTCCACATGCTCCAGTAGGTAGCACCGTTCTCCAAGGGGTTTGTGGTTGTCATCCTCCTCCGTTGTGCCCGTCCCACCGTGCACTCGCCTCTGCTCCTGTCCTCCTGTGCCAAACAACCATGTTAAGGGGGAGCAGCCGTAAAAATATAAAATCTTTACTTTAAACTATCAATATAAAACTTCTGTGGTAGTTCGTGGGATTGTTTTATTATTTTTGGCCCTAATGGAGGAGTAGATATTCAATGTCTTTATTTTATGCACAAGTGACGCTTATGTGGTGCTTACTTTCCATCATCCCAACCAGTTACCCTACAATAGATAACACTATACTAATATACTGTAATAGCGACACTATGGTCCCCAACTGCACTAAGTGTCGCCAGCGCCTATATTACGATCGATTAGAGCATCACTACGGATTTGTTATGTGCCACTGAGATGATACACAGAGTTTATATCATAGCTGTATAATCTTACCCTGTTTCAGTGTTTGTTTTATTGCTTGGTAATCTCAAATATATACGGTTTCAATTGAACTTGTACTCGTTGTTTTTCAAGCGAACGACACAGACAGCAGCTCATCCTTTCGGGCAGGAGAGACGTAAACACTAGACTGGCGATTTTAGTGTAGCCGTTACCAAAGTCGCCGCTCCACTTGATATTTTGGAAATTTGTTCATTTAATAGCCATAATATTACACAGATTATAATAAAAAAAGACGGGACTCCAGATAAGCCCTCTACTTTCCTGACAATCATGATGGTAAAATGTGTAATTATTAACGCAACCAGACGTCTGTAAATTGAAAGAACGTTGTCCTGGCGACTTTAGTGTATCTACGGTAAGGAAGAAGGCTGCAACACTGGGGCTATCCTACACCCTAAATATATACATTTAGAAATAAAAGCTATGCCCCAGGTTTCACCATCTTAGAATCTGATGAATTTTTCGTGCAGAACTATTGTAGAAAACTATGTTCTGTATTATGTTTATCCCGTCATTATGCTCTGGTGTCTATCTGTCCTCAGAGGTGTCAATTAGGCAGTGCATAAAGCAGGTTACATGTGATTTCATAAGGACAACCTCAGTAAGTTGAGAATAGAGCTGTTCCTGAGCAGGTGTCTCTAGTTCTTACGGCTAGTAAATCAGGGTAAAACAAGAAGTAACGGATTTTCAAGCTGGACAAGCGTAGATTTGAAGAAAAAATAGGGAGAAAACTGGTTCCAAATAGGTTAGGTAAATTTTTTGGGAATGGAACTCAGTAAGACCGGCAGTTAGTGCGTAGTCATTGGGGAGCTTTAAAAGGAGGCAGATAATTTCATGGATGGGGATGAAAGGTGGATGTAGGCAGTGTTAGGTAAGGAACAACCACGTAGTAGGTCTCGCTGCCTCTTGGTAAGCTTCTTATGTTTTATGTGTCTTGTGCCTTGCACGGAGGGGAGCCGACATGACATGACCGCGTGATTATACCTGTGGTGCGCTAAAACAAGGTTACTTTGGCTGCTGCACCACCCACCTGCACAAGCCGTTGCTGCATGACATGCGCAAGGGCGCCTGCTGGTTCCTGCCACTGGCGGAGCGCCGATCCCGTGTTTGCCGTTCTTCCTCCTTTGCTGACTTCAGGTACAGAGCCGCTTCCATCAGCTTCTTCTCCCCGTCCTCTGTAAGCGGCTGTCCTCCATCCTTCGCATTGTTACCAGTTCCAGCCTTGGGTCGCCGGGAACGAGGTAGTCTGTTGAGTGGAAGAGGGAAGGCGTAGGTTCCAAGGTCATGTGGATGGGAAGAGGGAAGGTTTAAAGGGTCAAGCATGTGGCGGGGAAGAGGGAAGGCGGTGTTGTCCACTCGTACACACTTGAGTCTTCAACATAAATTATTGCTGGCGTCAACCATACGCCGTACAAAGTATAAGTGGCATTTGGATTGAAGTAGTCCGAGTACAGTGTTCAGAGTAAGGTTGAATGGAAGGTGGTTTTGGGCACGTGAAGAGGAGAGGTGTGGTGAGGCATTGGGGGAGAGCTTGTTGGGTGCAAGTGACATGTGAGAGTAAGGTGAATTGAGTGGTTTGGGCACGTGAAGAGGAGGTGGTGGTGAGGTGCATTGGGGAGAGCTGTTGGGTGCAAGTGACAGGTTTGGGTAAGGTGATTAAGGTGGTTTGGACACGTGAAGAGGAGAGGTGGTGGAAAGCATTGGGGCGAGCTGTGGAGTGCGAAGTGACGAGGTGATCGTAAGGTGATTGAGGTGGTTTGGACACGTGAAGAGGAGAGGTGGGGTGGTAGGTCTTGGGGAGATCTGTTGGAAGTGCAAGTGCCAGGTCGCCGTCCACTCGGCAGTCCAGGAAGACATGGAGGCCGTGTGTTGAAGAGGTCTATCGATCATCGCCATCTAACCCTCATAAGATATTATTGCGAAAATTAATGTTAATAGAAGAATAAATATAAAAAAGTCATAAGTAAATGAGGTCTGAAACTCTGAGCTTAGAGAACAGCAGTGGAAAAATGAAAGGAAAACTAATGAGGTTATAAATAATTAAAGCAAAACCTGATCTTCAAGCGAGGTGGTAACACTAATTTGGTAAATGACTTTCTATGAAGGGAATAACATTGTCTGGATATTTGAGGGACACAAGGAAACATTGAGAGAAGTAGATGTCTGAATAACACAAAGAAATAGTTTTGCACACAGAAGTCCAGGCTGGAGTGGCTGAAGAAGAGGTAACAGCAGAAACAAGTGTGCATCAATCTCAAATATAATAAGGGAAACTAAATACGAGACAAGACAACCTAATTAAGCTCATGGCTGATGTAAAAACTGTAAAAACAAATTTAAAACGATAAGTAAAACTGTTCACAAATAGGGTGGTAAATGATTGGAATGGACTCAGTCGTCCAGGTAGTTTAGTGTAGAGTCAATAGGGGCTTTAAAGTAGGCTTAGACCATTTCATGGATGGGGGATGAAAGTGGATGTAGTAGTGTTAGTAACAGGAACTACCACGTGTATGTCTCGACGGCCTCTTGTTAGCTCTTATTTTCGGTAAGTTCTGTATGTTCTTAACCCTTCATCCCCAGACCATTCCATTGCGATAAAAATTGTATATTGTTAGCCAAAAAAAAATATGAAAAGTAACTAATGTAACCAATTAGCTAATGGACAAGATACTAAACAGTCATGTATCTATAAAAATTGCTTATATTCATTAAAAATTGTCTAATGGTAACTAAAATACAATGGAAATAACGTTCTGGGCCTCAAGGGGTTAACAGGGTCAATACACACCCCGGTGGGTTGGTGAGGAGGGGCAGGCGGATGGTGATGGTAGTGTCAGTGCCTGCCACCTGACTCACACCCCCCTTCACCTGGGGTTCTCCGGGTTGCGTCCAGCACTCCAGTTGGGTTGTGTTGCCGCAGTGTTTCCTGTTGCACGCTGTCACCTCCACTTGGTACATCTGGGCCGAGGTCAGTCCATCAAACTGTGGTGAATAGTGGGAGCTTGTATATTTTTTGTGGGTTTTATTTATTCATTTATTTATTTATTTATTTATTTTTCTATAATTTTTTTTTTTTTACATTTGTGCCTATATCTAGCGCCTGTAGGCAGTGACTTTTTATGGACAGGGACGGACAGTGGTTATGGACAGGGATGCCTTGATGAGAATGTCGCTTAATGTTCCAGCAAGACATTTCCTATCCAGCAGAGTGGACAGCGGTGCAGTTAGGTAGTTTTCTAGAATCTCCCAAAGCCGATCGCGGTGCTTTTGAAATACTAGAAACTTTGAAAAGAATAATCCACACCCTGAACAGATAACATTTTATGGGAAGCATCGAGGCAGCCAACCAGTCATGTGTCTTAAGTAATATTATCCAAGGTCGTGGATCTGTGATTGATGTTACAACACCTTTGCGACAACACCTTTGTTCAAATCCCTCACATCATCCCCATCTCAACCCACTGCATACCCGCCTTCCTCTATGGCTGAACAAACACATCACCTTTCACCATCCACAAGTGTTACATCACTGTATGTTACATCACTGTAGATTTAAAAAGGAAATAGGGAAAAACTGGTTCACAAATAGGGTGGTAAATGATTAGAATGAACTCAGTCGTCAGGTAGTTAGTGCGGAGTCAATAGGGAGTTTTAAAATGAGGCAAGACAGTTTCATGGATGGGGATGAAAGGTGGATGTAGGTAGTGATAAGTAACAGGAACTACCACGTGTAGGTCTCACGGCCTCTTGTAGCTTCCTTATGTTCTTGTGTTCTTATGTACGGTCTGTCTGCTACCCACACACCAAGCGAGTCTCCTATCGACCAGTCACATACCTTGGCAGACGTGTCCGTGACATTCATAGTCTGGTTGACACCATTATGGAAGAGCGAGGCATTATACAAGGCGATGACACCAGTGAAGGGCTTGGGTTCCTGCCACGTAAGATTCAATGACGTCATGGTTTCATCAGCTTTCAGGTCCCCCACTACTGATGGATCTGAAAACAAGGGAATTAAGTGCTGGAGATTATCGTGTGTGTGTATGTGTGTATTCATATACTGTAGTAGTGATTTACAGGAAAAGATCTTTGCAAGGCTCGTACTGGGCTGTCTCTAAAACTATTACAGTGGTCCCTCGCGTTTGGGGAGTTTCAGCTTGGCGAAACACAGTATTGGCGATAGGTTGGATATGGTACCAGAATCCCAATTTGGCGCTTCAAATTCACTTTTGGCGAGATGCGCGCTGACATCACGGAATCACGTTGCCCCAGAATGTTGACATCACGGAATGACGTCGCCCCAGAATGCTGACATCACGGAATGACGTCGCTCCAGAATGCTGACATCACAGAATGACGTCGCCCCAGAATGCTGACATCACGGAATGACGTCGCCCCAGAATGCTGACATCACGGAATGACGTCGCCCCAGAATGCTGACATCACGGAATGACGTCGCCCCAGAATGCTGACATCACGGAATGACGTCGCCCCAGAATGCTGACATCACGGAATGACGTCGCCCAGAATGCTGACATCACGGAATGACGTCGCCCAGAATGCTGACATCACGGAATGACGTCGCCCAGAATGCTGACATCACAGAATGACGTCGCCCAGAATGCTGACATCACGGAATGACGTCGCCCCAGAATGCTGACATCACGGAATGACGTCGCCCCAGAATGCTGACATCACGGAATGACGTCGCCCCAGAATGCTGACATCACGGAATGACGTCGCCCCAGAATGCTGACATCACGGAATGACGTCGCCCCAGAATGCAGCGCCCGCAAGCGTTCATGTTGGTGTTTGTTATCTTCCCGGCAGCCATCATGACAACTGCGCTGTTTTTTGCTGCAAGTGACGGAACCTTTGGCATTTCGCGCTAAGACTATGGCATCTACAAGTACTGGTGGTGGTGGTGGTTCAAGGAAGCCAGGTGACGATAAGGACAAGGGCAAAAAAGCAGAGAAATGAGAGTGGAGGAAAGGTAAACACTAAACACACAGCCACAGCCACCACCGCCTACACAACCACCACACTCACTCGTCTCACCAGGCCTAACTCTAAATAGTGCATGGTAAATAACATCTGTTATCTATCATCTATTGTCTTTTGTATTGCTGTTAATGTTTCATGTAATATGTCTTTGCTTTTAAGCAGTTAAAATACGAAAATGGAGGTCAAAAGGGTGAACTCAGGCCTCGTCAAAGACTAATGGATAATTTTCCCATTGAAAGTACTATTCGTGTTTGGCGAAATTAACTTTTGTCGATGATTTGGTAAGAGTAATTAAATGGCCAAACGTGAGGGACCACTGTACGTATTATCGAGCTTGGCTTTGAAGTGGTGAATATTCTTGGCCTGTACCATCTCCTTCTCCAGGTTATTCCACAGTGCATGGGGTCTGTATGGGAAGCTATATTTCTTAATATCTCTCTTGCATGTGGTCCTCATTAACTTCTTCCCGTGACCTCTCGTGTCTATCTCGTCCCACAAAGACGTATCATCTTTATCAATATTCTGCAGTGCCTTGGACACCCTGGACACAGTAATCAGAGCACCTCTTGCCCTTCTTTTCTCCGGGGTGGAAAGATTTGATTTTGAGTCTTTCCTCAGACGACAAATCTCTTAAGCTTTGGACCATCTTTGTTGCTGCCCTCTTTATTCTTACAATCTTTCTGATACATTTCATTTTATGCGGTGATCAAATCACTGCTGCATATTCCACCCTTGGGCAAATCATTGATACAATCAGCTTTTTCATCATCTCTTCGGACAAATAAGCAAACGACACTCTTAGATTCCTCAAGAGGTTATGTCTCTCCGGTGAGTTATTTATGTCTCTCTCCAGTGAAAAGTTGTCGTAAGTGGAACATGTGCGCCTGCAATGTCTCTCTTCCCACCACGACTTTTCTTAAGATATATTTTCAGCGCCTCCTTCGCCTATTTCCACACTACCCACAACCACTTCCTTCTTTACAAGCAGCATCACAACACCTCCATTCATCACTTCTTTCATTTTCTATATCATAATGGCCTTCATCCAGTCCTAACATTTCTTCTGAGTCTCTTAATTTAGGCTCAGCAAATTCATAAAGTCCAGTTTCTTTACATATAGATTGTCATTTACCTCTGACAATGCAGTGTGTGTGTATTTACCTAGTTGTGTTTTACAGGGCCTGAGCTACACTGGTGGGGTCGCAGCCTCCGGTATGGCTGACATTATACACAGGTCTTTCTTTCAACTGGTTCACATATTATGTGCCGATATCAACCTCCTCTTTAGTCCATTCCAAACTTCTACATTTCTATGGGGAAGCTGTACTTCTTTGAATGTTGTTCAGAGTGACATCCTCCCTTTTTCACTAGTTGTTTTTGTATTCCTGGCATAGTTGTGGGGGTTGGGTATCGACCTCTCTTTGTTTCCGAGTCAGTAGTCTCTCATTGTCATGTTTCCGTCCACTCGTTAGTTGGTGTCAACTTATAAAAATGTGTAATTAGGCCTCTCTTTTCTCTTCTCCTTGCTCTGAGTGTTGGGTAACTTGTATTCTTCACCTTTCTCATAAAGAAAGTTCTTCTGCTCTGGGGGTACCTATCTTTTGTTGCCATTCTCTGTATCCTCTCAGCACTTTTTCACATGCTTCTTGTTAATATAGGGGACCATGACCATGTCCATTTTTATATAAATAATTCCATATTTTGGTGCGGATCATTTGTGTATTAATTATCTTTCTCCTCATATTTGTGTCCAGGTAATGAAATGCCACTCTAGAGGATAATTTCTTGTGGTAAAGCCTCTATTTATCTCCAAAATATGTTTTTTTTATACAATTAAGTTTTTTCCGGTTGTACGGTTATATCTTGCATTATCACTCCCAGTCCTTTTCTCCTGACCTGTGATGGCTATGATTTCATAACTATCTCATGATATGGCCATTTTTTATCATTTTGCGCTTTTTTTCAATTTCCATCACATTGACTAACTTTATTCACATTAAATTTCCATTTCCCATCTTCTGCCGCACATTCGTGAGAGTCTTGTTCAGGTCAGTTTTGTAGGTTTCACAATGTTTATAGGCTTATTATTTTCTCTTAATAGTTTTGCATCATCATCCGCAAATAGAACTAATATTAACTATTTATTTCCTCCGTCATGCATTGACATACATCGTAACGTATTGGTGGCAACCTCTGGTCCCTGTGGTAGCCCACTAAATACGCTTTCTCCATTAAATTCAGACTTTTTCATCCTTCACTACTGTTTGCTCATTTCTCTTCGCTGCTCAATAACTATTCCATCCAGGCTTTGATCAACCCTGTAATTCCTCCTATATTTTCAGTAATTTCCAAAGTACCTCTCATGTGGACTTTATTCTAAATGCCTTTTTTACAAGTATCTAGAATATAACAAAACGTGTCTGCCCACCTCTCTTTTTTGTGTTATACAGTCATTACATCATGAGTAAAGAGCTGTATTAGGTGGGTCACACATGATCGTCTTTTTGCTAAAATCAACCCGCTGCGGGTCTGTTACCGTATCATTTTCTAAGTATTCCCTCCATGGCTGGGTTTATTATAGTTGTCTGGCTCACCTATCTTTGCAGACTGTGCTGGTCCATGGACACTGGTCATAAGTTTAGTGTTCTTCCTTCTTCCCATGTTTATATAGTTGGCACTGCTGATCTGCTCTCTCCACGTCTCTCGGCACTTTTTCCTGTTTTAATGAACACTTGTATTTATATCTATAGACCCACCTGTTCAACCACGCTGCTTTTGTGCACTCTTATAAAGACCATAACCCAAAACTATGAGAGACTCGTCTGGTCCCAGTGCTATTCCTCTCCATCCTTCTTTATACAATACACAACTTCCTCCTTCTCTATTTTTATTTTCCATCCTTGCGGACTTTTTTCATTCCTTTTCGTTTGTTGAATTTGAATTCTTCTGTGAATATTTGCTGAAAGTTTTTATTTGCAAATTTCACATCATTATTTTTTGTGCTCTTCGTATATCCTATTCCTTCTTTCTAAATCTCTCCACTTTGTCCTTGATGCTTTATTCTTCATGGATAAATCTGTAGGAACAAGTGTTGGTGGTTCTTCTTACACTTTTCAACTATAGCCTTCTCATAACTCTTCTCTTCCTCTCTCCTTAGGCCCACATATTCATTTCTTGCTAATTTTTAGTCCTCTTTATTTCTTTGTGTCCGATATTTCTTTACTTTTCTCCATGCCTCATCCCTTATTCTCTTTGCCCTCTCACATCCATCCATGTGTCCTCCACAGAATGTATTTTACCTAGTTGTGTTTACCTAGTTGTAACATACAGGAAAAGAGCTATGCTCGTACTGTCCCGTCTCCAAATCTACTATTATCCAGTATGCCTTTGAAGTCCTGAATACTTCTTGCATTAATCACTTTTGCATCAAGGTTGTTCCAGGCTTCTATGCTTCTATACGGGAAGCTGTATTTTTTTATATCCCTCTTGCATTAGACCTGTTCAGAAAACAATTTTTTCCTATTTTTATACCCTCCTGCACGGTTTCCAATGCTTTTGACCTGGAGAAGTCGAAAATTACAACCATTATAAGCCAAAATGTCAGAAACCCTTGCCTCATGAAGCATGAAGTTCTATTCTATACACGTTTTCTGAAACGCCAGTTTCGGAGCATTTTGATGTTTGTTTTCGCCTATTTTTTCACCTATAAATGGGCATAAGCAGGTTAAAGCAAGTAATTAGATGCTGACTGAGACATCAAAATGCATAGAAACATTTATGGAAATATTACATGTGATATTTACAGACAAATTTTCAAAAAAATTAAACTAAATATAATTTATTTCACTCTAGTCACAAATTCACAATGGTTTTAGCATGACATCTAATGGTCTGTTATGTTTGTTGCAGATCTGTTGAAACCTGCTAACAAATCCAGAGATACGTCACAAGATAACTTCACTATGGCAGTAAGCAAGGAGCTCCGAGGACGCAAAGTTGACATCTCAGAGCCTCCACCTGCAGTCCAGAGACAAGCGTCACGCCGACCTACTACTAGATCTGCTACAGAAACCTTCCTGATCGGCTACCCATCATCCAGCATCAGTGGCTCCCAGTTACCCACCAACAGACAGGCCTTCCAGTACTTCCTCCATCTCCAGAGTTTGCCAGAAAATACAGGGAATCCTAAGCATCAAGACCTCGCCAATGAAACAGTGGAGGCTATCATCCCATTCTGGCAGATGGCTAGGATCAAGACCATGACCAAGTACAATGCAGCGCAGCATTTCATGACACTTCACAAAAAGCACAGAGATCTAGCAAGGAATAAAGGTAGAACAGGTGACCCTGGAGGGAAAAGGAGTGCCTTTGTCCTGGAATTAGATAGCCTGTTCGACATAGGAGCTTCAGATGCCATCCAGGAAATAGAGAGAAACCGACTGCTATCAAGGGAGAAGAAGGACAAGGACATCAGGTTCTACCAGGATCAGAAGACAGAGAGAAAGGCCCACATGTCTGGTCATGACAAGATATTTGAGTCACGGTCCCAGCAGCAAGCAGAGAGGGCTGCAAGACTGCAGCAGAGAGAGGAACAAGATATGAATTTGTCACAAAATTTCTACAATTTTTCAGCTGCCACACAGCGAAGGACTGCTGCTGATGTGTCTACCTGGGCTGAACCAACCGACAGTGAAGGGAATGCAGAGGACATGGATTACCAACAACCTCGTCCTGGATGTTCACATCACCAAGACACTGTGACTCTCACATTTCCCAGGAGGGTCATGGAGTGTGTTGACATCTGCAGTACCGCTGATCGTCTGGGATTGTCTGACAATCAAGTGACAGCCTTAGTCTCTGCTACATTGAAGGCTGGTGGAGCTGACCTGGACAAGTTTGTCATCTCAACCTCAACAACGAAACGGAACAAGATGCTGACAAGGTAGCACATCAGCCAGGAGTACATGGCAGCATTTAGCGAGGACCCTCCCAAGTATGCTGCTCTCCACTGGGATGGCAAGATGCTGAGAGATGTCCTGGGAAGTGATCCTGGGACCACGTCAGAGACTCTGGCTGTGCTTGTCTCAGGACCACCTGCATATCTGAAGGCAAGCTACTGGGAGTACCAGTGATAGACAGCTCAACAGGAACGGCTCAGGCAGAGGCATCCATGGATTTGCTGGAGGCATGGGGGCTTACTGGAGTGATCACTGCCCTTGTGTTTGACACAACGGCCAGCAACAGTGGAGTACATCGGGGAGCTGCCAAGCTTCGGAGCAACAGCTTGACAGGAAGGTGTTCTACCTGGCCTGCAGACACCACATTCTAGAAGTGCTGGTTGGTGCTGTATGGGAGAATCTGTTTGGCAAGGTCAAGAGCCCAGAGAATCCTTGGTTCAAGCACTTCAAGACGTTTGGACAGATCTTACCACAGACAACCCTACAACCCTGTCCATCAGACAAAAATGGTTGAATAAAAAGAAGAAAGAGTGCAAGGAAATACTACAGGAAATCTGAGGTCGGAGAAGCACTCCTAGAGCTGACTACCGTGAGATGGCTGAGCTTACACTGATCGTCCTTGGAGACACGCCTCCGCGGAATCCACTGGAGTCGTCCTGGAGCCATTCATCAGGCCAGGTGGATGGCCAGAAACCTGTATTCTATGAAGATGTTCATGTTTGCTGAGCAGCTGGAGTACGATGAAGAAAACTGTTGTGAAGCTGGAACGCCTCAACTCTTCTAGGACTGTTCTATACACCCATGTGGATGTCATCTACACTTGCTGCAGATGCTCCTGCAAATGATCTGCAGTTCATGAAGGACATGATGAAGTTCAAGAGAACAGATCCAGAGATTGCTCAGGCAGTGCTACAAAAACTTGAAAACCACAAGTGGTACCTGACACAGGAGGTTGTGCCGTTCGCTCTCTTCGGTAGCAGACTCAGTGACAAAGAGAAGCAGGACATTGCTGCCAAGCTGCACGCCACTGAGAAGCCAGATAGCTTCAGACGAGGGAAACCTATGTTCCCTCAGGTTACAGCCAAGACGACTCTGGCTGATCTAGTTGGTCCAGAGAGTCATCTTCTGCTTGACACCCTTGGCATTGAGTATGTATGACTGGCTTCTGCAACCTGTGGCGACATGGCCAAGGAGTGATGACTACAGCAAGGCCCTGGAATATGTCAGCAATGTAAAAGTAGTGAATGACATTGCTGAGCGGGGAGTCAAGATGATGACTGATTTCGCAAACATCATTACCACAGATTCTCAGCAAAAACAGTACCTTCTTCAAACTGTGGAATACAACCGTGAGCGATTTGATAGCTTCAAGAAGCAAACTCTGAAAAAATTACTGTGAAGTGTCCTTCTGACATAGACAATAGAGTTTTTTGCCACTTGAAAATAGTTTTTAGAGTCTTTTTCACACATTTTTTGATGTCAAGATTGTAATATTTATGAAATTTATATGAAATTCTCAGAAAATTTTGCTTTTTTTCTGGATATGATGTCTTTTTTTCTTGAATGTTTACTTGGATTGTTTTTTCAGAAATAATATTAAAAATGCTTCAATTTGATACCCAATTTGTTGTTCTATCCCAATTGTAACAAAAGTCTCAGGTGAAAAAAAGTCTGGCGGAAGGCAAAATTAGGCGCTTTTCTACTGTCTCGGGCTTAATATCTTGAGGTCCAATGAGGCAAAGGTTTCTGACATTTTAGCTCAAAATGGTTGTAATTTTCGGCTTTTCCAGGTCAAAAAAGCATGGGAAACCTTGCAGGGGGGTATAAAAATAGGAAAACATTGTTTTCTGAACAGGTCTACTCTTGCATGTTGTCCTTTTCAATTTCTTCTCATGACCTCTTGTACTTCTGTCGTCCCACACAAACAGATCATTTCTATCAATTTTTTCCAGACCCATTGATGCTCTATACGCTGCTATAAAATCTCCCCTTTCTCTTCTTTTCTCAAGTGTTGGGAGTTTTAGTCTTGAAAGTCTTTCTTCATATGTTAAATCTCTCAGGCTTGGAGCCATTTTTGTGGCTGCTCTTTGTATTCTCTCAATCTTCATTATATCCTTCTTTTTATGTGGTGACCAAATCACTGCCGCACATTCCAACCTTGGTCGAATCAGAGATGTTATCAATTTCTTGATCATCTCTTCATCCAGATATTTGAATGCCATTCTTATATTCCTCAGCAACTGGTATGTATCTCCTGTGATCTTGTTTATATGCTTCTCTGGTGACAAATTGTCCCTAATCCATACTCCCAGATCTTTTTCGACCTTTGTTTTGATTATTATCCATTCGTTTCCCATCGAATACTTTCCTCTCTGTCTCTTTTTGCTACTGCCCATTTCCATCACTTTCCACTTTTTGGCATTAAACTCCATTTCCCATAGTTGACTCCATCTAAAAATCTCATCTAGATCCTTTTGTAAATCCTCACAGTCCTCTTTACTTTCTACTTTTCTTAGTAATTTAGCATCATCAGCGAATAAACTCATATAACTGTTTACTCCTTCTGCCATATCATTTACATAGACCAAGAACATCACTGGGGCCAATACTGATCCTTGAGGAACTCCACTTATCACACTGCACCATTCTGACTTTTGATCTTTTATTACTGTTCTCATCTCTCTGTTGCTCAAAAAGTCTTCCATCCACTTCAGCAAACCACCCTTCAATCCTCCTACATGTTCTAGATTCCAGAGCAGTCTCTTATGAGGTACCTTGTCAAATGCCTTCTTTAGTTCCAAGTAAATGCAATCGACCCACCCTTCTCTTTCCTGTGTCACATCGATCACTCTCGAGTAAAAGCTTAATAAATTCGTTGTACATGACATTCCTCCTCTAAATCCAAACTGGCCACCTGCGAGTGTGTTTGTCTCTTCCAAATATTTCAACCATCTGTCCTTCACAATTTTTTCACACATTTTTGCCACTACACTCGTTAATGATACTGGCCTGTAATTTAGTGGTTCTTCTTTGTCTCCTCCTTTGTGAATTGGCACAATATTTGCTCTTTTCCAATGAAGTGTGACTCTGCTCTCCTTGACTGAACTCTCAATTACACTATGTAACTTTCCTGCTAGTTGGTTACTGCACTCTTTCATTATCCAGTTCGACACTCCATCTGGACCCGGGGCTTTTCTCACATCTTGACTTTCCATTAGCCTTTTTACTTCTATTACGTCTACTTTTATGTCTTCCATTATATTTTCTTTTGCTATTATATTTTTCGTTTTAAATTCCCTTTCTCCTGTAAATACAGTCTGTAAGCATTTATTAATCACCTCAGCCTGTTGTAATGCATCTTCATACACTATACCATCTACCTTCAGCTTATCTATTCCTTCCTTGTTTTTCATTTTTCAATTAATATATCTATAGAAAAGTTTCTGTTCATTCTTACATTTTTCTATTATATTCCTCTCATAGTTACTTTCTTCTTCTCTTCGGATTCCTACATATTCATTTCTAGTTGTTTTGTACTTCTCCCAAAGGTTGATACCTCCTTTTTTCCTCCAACTATTCCATGTTTTTTCTCTTTCTAGTCTTGCTAATTCACATTTTCTGTTAAACCATTCATTTTTTTTCTTTTCTCTGATAACTATCCTTGGAACATAACTATTTATTCCTTCGGTGTAAATTCGGATGAACTCATCCCATTTTTTCTGGGTACTCCTTGTTGCATGGAAATTACTCCAGTCTGTCTCTCCGAAGAATGTTCTTAATCCGTCAAAGTCTGCTTTTCCATAATTGTATCTTCCTTTCTTGTGTTCTTTTCTCCCCTCTTTTTTGCTATCATTTATTTCAAATTCAATAAGTACATGGTCGCTCTTTCCAAGTGGGCACTGATAATTTACTTTACTAATTACTTCCAGTTCTTTCGTCAATAGTAGGTCTAGTCTTGATGGTTCTTCGCTACCTCTGAATCTTGTGTTCTCTTTAATCCACTGAGTCATGATGTTATTCATTACCAAATCCAACAATGTACCACCCCATGAGCTTTCTCCTCCTTCAGTATACCATTCTTCCCAGCAAACTTCTTTGCAGTTAAAATCTCCCATCAAAATGATGTTCTCACTATTTTCCATCGTATTCTTTAACCATTAACTTGTGTCTCTTATCATGTCTCCATACTCTTCTCTCCCCCAGGAATTTGTCTTAGGTGGAACGTATACGATTACTAAGTCTCTTATTCTTCCTTTTTTCATCACCAACTCTACCTTCAACACCTCTGCCATTCTTCTCCTTTCTCCACATTTCCTACTACCACATCCTTCCTTGTTAACACCATTACACCACCTCCCTTTTTCTGATTGCTGTTTCTCCTCCATACATTATATTGACCCTCCCCAACTGGCACATCCTCAGAATCACTCAGCTTCGTTTCTATTAGACCCAATATGTCTGGTTTCTTGGCTCTCAGGAAATCGTTTACTTCTGTTAATGTTGACTCTAGCCCATTTATATTTGTGTACGATACCTGCCATCCTTTTTCATTTTCCTTAGGACTGTCTTCTCTTATTCTTTCTCTTTTAGATACCACTTCTTCAGTTTTTGGTCTAAAACTCTCCAATAGAATTTCTGTTTTACCTCTTCCGTTCTCAATTTGTTTTTTTCTTTGGCTTCTTTAAACAGTACATTCAATCTAGCTCTTTCTTCCTCATTCATATCTTTTCTTATAACCTTCTGTCTTTGCCAGTTTCCATGCCCTAGACAATATATCTAGTGCTGTATTTTGTGACCTAAACCCTAACCTAAAAACCCTAAAGCCCCTCCCTCTTCATATTTCCCTAATCTATGCATCTCTTGTATTTCTTCTTCTATCACCGTATTTTCTTCTACTACTTTAAATATTTCTTTTGACACTTTCTTTTCTTCCTCTTCTCTTGTTTTTCTTGGGCAGCACTTTTTCCTTCAAACCAAAAATTATGACACATTTCTTTTTGTATTCCACCGTATCTCTTACTAAATTTTCCTTTTGTTTGATTACTTTGACTACATTTTTGGTCAGATTTTTCTTTTCATTTTCTTGATCTTGTATTATCTGACGTAAACTTTCTTGGTCTTTTTCTTTTTCTATCTTCCATGTCTTTCTTTCATCTCTCATTTCCTCTTGTG
The DNA here is from genome assembly GCA_016584305.1 of Chionoecetes opilio. NCBI lineage: Eukaryota > Metazoa > Arthropoda > Malacostraca > Decapoda > Majidae > Chionoecetes > Chionoecetes opilio. The sequence continues at coordinate 27,663 of JACEEZ010005206.1, read as the reverse complement.
TCATTTTCCATTTCTTATGTACTGAATACATTTCTGCGTGCATTTTCATTACCTTTTCATCGTCTTGTTTTTTATTTAATTCGTCCACTCATTTTTTTAAGAATAGTATTATCTTTTTCCAGGCGGAACACAATCTTTTTTTTCATCTTATCTATTTGTCCATTAGATCGTTGTAACACACTTTCCAGCATTAAGACTCTTCTCTGGTTTCATTTTCATACCCTAACATGTCTTTTTCCTTAGTATCAAACCATCGAACGGTGTTTCTGGCGGGAGTTTCCATCTTGTTTTACGTTTGTCACTTTCTATTTTTTTTTCACTTTGTTTTAGCCTTAGTCATATGGCGACGTGACTAATTAAAAATCATAGCTCTCACTGTAGATACACAAGGTATTTTGTGTCATCTGATCCTTGTTTTGGCACAGCAGCCAGTCACAATATCCAGTGTTGGTGATGGGGCTTTCTTGACAGTCTGTTACACACAGCTGATCCGAGTTGTGTTTGTGTGGTGGTGTGTGTGTGTGTGTGTGTGTGTGTTGTGTGTGTTGTTGTGGGTGTGTGGTGTGTGTGTGTGTGTGTGTGTGTGTGTGTGGTGTGTGTGTATTCATCCATCTCGGTTGGATTCATCTAGTTGTATTTTACAGGGCCAGAGCGACCTCGTGTATGGACCCAGTCCTCCAATATCAAAATTTGTATCATTCATCCTTAGGTGCTTGAGTGGTTGGCCCGAAGACCCACCCCCGGAGAGCATGTCACAAACCCCGTCCTAACAACCCGGTACCCATTTACTGCTAGGGTGGACATGGGGTCTCGGGGTTTTTAGGAAACAGCCCATATGTTCCGCTTCCGCCCGGGAATCGAACCCGGGACTTCTGCGGTTTGTGACCGAGCGTGCTTGTCCCTACACTACGGAGTACCCTCCCACCCGTGTGTTTGTTTGTTTGTGTGTAGTGTGTGTGTGTGTGCGTGTGTGTGTGTGTGTGTGGTGTTGTTTGTCCTATCATAAACAGGACACCCTATAGGTCGATATGCTGCAGTAACACTAATAATTTTGGTTAGGTGATAACTAAGATAGTCCATCAGTGGAGCTACTCATTAACCTTTAAGTATGGGCCATCCTCCTGTTAAAATGTCAACCACTGCCTCTCACCCTCGCATGTCATCCAATTCTTCGCACGTTACCTCGGGGGCTGCGGCCACATTATCCCTAATCCATGTATACTAACACCAGCACATCTACCAAATTGTAGCAGATGTTTTAGATTAGTGACATATTTACTACGAGATACAGCATATCTCCTCACACAGTAGGTGTAGTGAGACATGCCTGAACACTTGTTTTTTGTGTAGGAATATGACCGGCTATGTGTAGGAAGCTGTGCGTAGGGAGCCACATTTCGGAAAGGTACCGGAATCCAAGAGTTGTCTTTGGTAAACCACTGCGTTGAAGCGGATGTTTTTCCTCAATCACCAGCCATGCTTGGTCCAGCAACGTGAGTAAAATGCTCCGAAATGCCGTATTTCCGCCGAAGGGGAGAAAAACCTAAACTCGAATCCTGTTGAACTGTGACGTACTGTGTCCTCCTGTTTTGGTTGCTCCCATAATACTGGGCAGAAACTACATAATAACCAGCTAGTTAAATTGTTGACTGGTCAAGGGCGTCATGAGTGTATTGGCCAGAAGCATCGGTACAGGAGGCGCCCCACTAAGGAGGTGGAGGAGACACCTTTATCGATTGTAATGAAACTAATTCACTACTCTCCAACTGCTTAATGTTTTAGGAGGGTTTTTTGTGTAGGAAATGTGCTGGATCCGTTTTGGTGTAGGAAAGATGACAGCCTATTTGTAGGAGAATGTTGCAGTACTCCAACTATTTGTAGGTTTTTAGGAGATGTGACTACGCCCCCTTTCCTCATCTGTCCTTTTGATCTGACCGCCAAAGCAGCTGCATCTCCGCGTCAGGTTTCTTAATCTTTCCCTTCTCTTCTCTCAAGTGGTAAGGTGACACGCCAAGGTGCCTCACGTTGACCCTTAATCCCCATCCGACTTTCCCCTTCCTCCTCTTCCTATGTCGCTCAATTGGCTACAAGTTTTCCTCTTTCCCATTTATATTTTAGGGGTGATTGCCATGTAAAATTCACCTTTCCTTTCACCTCAGTTGTTACTCTGTGTCCCTCTTCCTTAAAATCACGCTCCCTTGAACGTAGTTTTGTACTCTCCTAAGTGGAATGTACATATACAGTAAGGAGGTCAGCTTACCTCCCAGGTGGTGTTGGTGGGTGGCCGGTGGCACGCCTCCGCCATACTTTGCCTCCTTTTCGGGGTTTTTTATAGCCTCAACCTAAAAGTTACAGGAAATAAGTAGGCGCACACTCATAAAGGTGACATCACGCCACACACTCACAAATGAAAAAAACAAGATGTGGAGACATGAGCACATGAGCATTCCTCAGGTCCTGTATGCCATAGATTTGCATACCATAGAACTACAACTTGGTAAATATACACACACATACACACACCAGGCAATAAATATACTTACAGAAAGAACCTAGGGTTACAACACACACATACACACACCAGGCAATAAATATACTGAACAGGAAAGACCAGGTACACACACACATACACACACAAGGCAATAAATATACTGAACAGGAAAGACCAGGTACACACACACATACACACACAAGGCAATAAATATACTGAAAAGGAAAGACCAGGTACACACACACAAACACACACAAGGCAATAAATATACTGCAAATGAAAGAACAGGTACACACACACATACACACACCAGGCAATAAATATACTGAACAGGAAAGACCAGGTACACACACACATACACACACCAGTCAATAATGACTGAACAGGAAAAAGACCATGTAGCGACACACAACATACACACCAAGGCAACTAAATATACTGAACAGGAAAGAACAGGTACACACACACATACACACACCAGGCAATAAATATACTGAACAGGAAAGACCAGGTACACACACACATACACACACAAGGCAATAAATATACTGAACAGGAAAGACCAGGTAATAAGATATAGGGTTGACAAAAAGAAATCAGCAATTGTTCATGGAAGGAAAGAAAAACATAACCTGGTAAGAAGCACAAGGGAAAAGGAAGAGGTAACTAGTGTTAAAGAACTGATCCAAGTCTTCAATGAAGAAGCAGCATTGCCGTTGATGAGACAATAAGTACAAACGCTGGGAGGGCCATGTCAAGGTGGCCAGGAGACCCATTGGAACTGTATGAGAATCCTGACGACCTATAATACTAACATTGCTACAGAGAAAACCTGAGAATGCAAGAGACATCTAAGAAGTTATATAACTGGATAGCCCTTAGGAAAGATTATGATAGAAGAAGAGAGGCCTGAATACAGCAGTTATTGCTCGGAATTGAAAGAAAAAAAATCACCATAAAACATAGAAGAATAAAAGTTACCATAATAAGCTGATGGATGGAAGAATCTAAAAGAAAGGTACTTGGAAATTAAAAAAAACAAAAAGAAAAGCATGGAGTAACAATGCAGGGATAACAGCACTGATCAGGTACCCTGTAACTGATAGTGATGGGGTTATCACAACAATATTGTGTGATGGTATTAAATAAAGAGGACAGCCGAACATAGAGTGCCTACATAGACCAAATTCACCGAGGATATTAAGCCCTTGCCTCCCAGACAGAAATCTTTTTCTTTGCTTATTTAAAAATTGTCTGTTGTTATCCATAAATTACAAAAAAGTAACTTAATAGACCAATTAAACTTTAGTGGATGAGGACTACTTACAGTCATGTTCATATCTATTAGCTATTGCTTATAGTCATCAAAATTATGTATGGTAGCAAAATTACAATGTACAACTTACGTTCTTGGACCTCAGAGGGGTTAATATCCAATACAGAGAAAATGGTGATTATGATACTGGAAGAGAAAGAACACACACCACACACAACATCACACACAACAAACAAAAATAGTATAAAATCTACAACCAAGATAAGTCACACATATACACTTACCGTGATAATGTACTTAGTTGTCCTGGCTTAAGTCTGAATATAATTTTCTGTCCTTTTCATTACCAGCACCACAGCGTGTTGGGTTTCACGTTCCCTCTGCACTAACACGCTTCACCATGAAGGATTCCCGCTTTCCCCTTGGGAGGGTCGTCGCCTGGTTCTCCCAGGTCACCACCGGGAAGTACATTGGCCACCACGTCCAGGGTTCCTCACCTTGCCGGGCTCTCTGCAAGATAGGCAAGGGGGGGGGGGGGTGGGGGGGCCGAATAGAGTCAGGGGTCGAGGATGCAGGGTGCCGAATAGAGTCAATGTAAGGATGCAGGTGCTGATAGAGTCCAATGGTAAGGATGCAGGTGCTGAAATAGAAGTCAATGGTAGAGGATGCCAAGTGTTGAATAGAGTCAATGGTAGAAGATTGCAGGTGCTGAATAGATTCAATGGGTAGAGGATCAGGTGGCCGAATAGAGTCAATGTTAGAGGATGACAGGTGCTGAATAGATCAATGGTAGCGGATGTCAATGCCGAATAGAGTCAATGAGAAGATGCAGGTTGCTGAATAGAGTCAATGAAAGGATGCAATTGCCGAGTAAGTCATGGTAGAGGATGCAAGTGCCAAATAGGAGTCGAATGGTAAGGATGCAGGTGCCGAATAGAGTCAATGGTAGAGGCTGCAATGCCGAATAGAGTCAATGGTAGAGGTCAGGTGCCAATAAGTCAATGGTAAGAGGAGGCCGGTGTTGATAGAGTCAATGGTAGAGGATTCAGGTGTTGAATGAGTCATATGTAGAGGATGTGCAGTGCCGAATAGAATCATGCTAGAGGATGCAAGTGCCGAATAGAGTCCAATGGGGAGATGCAGGTGCCGAATAGAGTCCAATGGTATAGGATATGCAGGTGCCTACTAGAGGTCAATGGTAAGAGGAGCAGGGTTGAATAGAGTCAATGGTAAGAGGATGCAAGTGCCGAATAGAGTCAATGGTAGAGGATGCAGAGTGTTTGAATATAGTCAATGTAGAAGAAATGCAAATGCCCGATGAGTCATGGTAGATGATGCAAGTTGCCGAATAGAGTCAATGGTAAAGAGGATGCAAGTGGCTGGAATAGAGTCCAATGGTAGAAGAGGATGCAAGTGCCAATAGAGTCAGTGATAACATGTTTAGCTGGAATGACCGCCTTGCTTTCCTGCCCTTCTTCAAGCCTGCCCAGTATGTGTCCTTTTGCAATGTCACAAAAGATAAGATGAGCCGATCTCTTAGCTCTGCTTTGCTGGAATGATAATCTCCGCCTCCTATGCCTTTACCAGTCGCAATAGGCCCGAGACCCCGATAGCAACCAGGACAACATGGGGGACTGTGACATACAAGGCACCACAGTTACTTTCCCCAGTTGCCGATATGAATTCCATTCAGTGACCCCTAAGGCAAATACCGGCTGCGCTGTTTTCCCCCCATGGACTCCCCGCTACACAGCAAAGCCCTTCTGGCACCTTCCACTACACTACACCATCCAGTCTCCTTGTGCATTTTTATAGATACCTGGTGTTTTGTAGCAACACCACTATTATAGAAGATAGGAAGAGATCAAATAAAGAAATGTAATAAAGATGAGATGAAGGACTGACGGGAACACTTAAAAAGATGGATGTAAGACTACCTGGAAGGAAGAAGACATGAGAACCGTGGGCAGGAGACCAGGAATTGGGACGGAGGAGATGTGACAACAGGGTAACATGCAGGGAACATTCTTACAAATGATGACGTTCTTAGTAAACACAAGTGAATGGCCAAATGGGATTAATAGTGTATGAATGAGGTTATGTGAATTGTCTGGTAATGAATGGTATGTATGATTTTCTGGGGGTTGGAATTGTCTGGTATGAATTGTCCGGGGGATGAAATTGTCCTGGTATGAAATTTGCCCGGGGTATGAATTGTCCTGGTATGAATATGACCGGGGGTATGAATTGTCTGGTATGAATTAACCGGGGTATGAATTTTCGGGGGTTATAGAATTGACCCGGGGTTAATATATTGTCTGGTATGAAGTTGGCTCAGGGTATGATTGTTCTGGTATGATTGACCGGGGTATGAATTGTACGAGTATGAATTGTCCCTGGGTATGAATTTGTCCTGTTATTAATTGAGCGTCGGTGGTTTGAATTGTCTGGTATGAATTGTCTGGTGGTATGAATTGACCCGGGTATGAATTATCCAGGGTATGATTGTCTGGTGTATGAAGTGACTTGCGGTATGATTGTCCCGGGGTATGAATTGTCCAGGGTGTGAATTGTCCAGGGTAAATGAATTGACCGGGGTATGAATTGTCTGGTATGAATTGTCTGGTTATGCATTGGCTGGGGTATGAATTTGCCCGGGTATGAATTGTGGTCCCGGGTATGAATTGTCTAGTATGAATTGTCCGGGTTATGAATTGTCCGGGGTAAATGAATTTTCCGGGTATGAATTGTCCGGGGTATGAATTGTCTGGTATGAATATGGTCCCCTGGGTATGAAAAAATTGTCCTGGTATTAATTGTCCTGGTATGAATTGACCGGGGTATTAATTGTTCCTGGTATTAATTGTCCGGGGTATGAATTGTCTGGTATGAATTGTCCGGGGTAAGAATTGTCTGGTATAATTGTCCGGGGTATGAAGTGTCCTGGTATGAATTGTCCGGTTAAGAATTTGTCCTGGTATGAATTGTCCCGGGGTAACAGAAGTAGGTCTGGTAAATAATTTCTGGTATGAATTGTCCCCAGGGTATTAAAATGTCTGGTAGTAATTGTCCGGGGTAAGAATTGTCCGGGGTATGAATTGTCTGGTAAATTGTCCCAGGGTAAGAATTGTCCGGGGTTCTGATTGTCTGGTATGAATTGTCCGGGGTAAGAATTGTCCGGGTATGAATTGTCCGGGTAGAATTAGTCAGGGGTAAGAATTGTCTCGGGGTATGAATTGGTCTGGTATGAATTGTCCCGGTATAGGAATTGATTGTCCCGGGGTATGAATTGTCTGGGTAGAATTGTCCAGGGTAAGAATTGGTCCCGGGGTCTGAATTGTCTGGTATGAAATTGGTCCGGGTAGAATTGGTCCGGGGTATGAATTTGTCCCCGGGGTAAGAATTTGTTGCGGGGTATGAATTGTCTGGTATGAATTGTCCCGGGGTAGAATTGTCCCGTGGAGGTTGCAAAGTTGTCCCCGGGGTAAGAATTGTCCGGGGTATGAAGTGTCCCTGGGTAAGAATTGTCCGGGTTATGAATTGTCCCGGGTAAGAATTGTCCGGGGGTATGAATTGTCCGGTGTATGAATTGTCCTGGGTAAAGAATTGTCCGGGGTATTAATTGTCCGGCTGATTGGGTCCGGGGTATGAATTATCTAGGGTTTTATGAATTGTCCGGTTATGAAATTTCCTTATGAATTTGTCCAGGGTATGAATTGTCCGGGGAATTAAATTGTGCTGGTATGAGCTTGTCCGGGGGTAAGTGAATTTGTCCGGGGTATGGAATTGTTCTGGTATGAATTGTCCGGGTATGAATTGTCTAGTATGTGGTCCGGGGTATGAATGGTCCGGGGTATGAATTGTCTGGGTATGAATTTCGGGTATGAATTGACCATTGGGGTATGAATTGTCCGGGTATGAATTGTCCAGGTGTATGAATTGACGTGGTATGAATTGTGTTGGTATGAAAATGCAGGTAATGACTTGTCTGGTTGAAAATTGTCTGGTTTGTAATTGTCTGGGTTAATGAATTGTCTTGTATGAAATGTCTGGTAATGAATTGTCTGGGGTAGGATTGTCTGGTATGAATTGTCCGGGGTAGCATTGTCTGGTATGAATTGTCCCTGGGCTATGAATTGTCCGGGGTAATGAATTGGTCTGGTATTGAATGTCTGGTATAATTGAACCGGGTATGAATTGTCTGGTATGAATTGTCCGGGATTGAATTGTCTGGTAATGAAATTGTCCAGGGGTATGAATTTGTCTAGTATGAATTGTCCGGGGTATGAATTGTCCGGGGGAAGAAATTGTCCGGGGTATGAATTGTCTGGTATGAAAAATGTCCGGGGTAATGAACTGGCTGGTAAATAAATTGTCTGTATGAATTGACCGGGGTATGAATTGTCTGGTATGAATTGTCCGGGGTATGATTGTCTGGTATGAATTGGTCCGGGAGTTTAGAATTGTCTCGGTATGAATTGTCCGGGGTAGAATTGTCTGGTATGAATTGTCCGGGGTAAGAATTGGGTCCTGGTAGAATTGTCCGGGGCTAATGAATTGTCCTGGGGTAAGAATTTGTTCCGGGGTAATAATTGTCCGGGGTGGGATGAATTGTCCCGTTGTAAGAATTGTCCGTGGTAATGAATTGTCTGGTATGATTCTCCCGGGTTAAGACTTGTCCGGGGTGATATTTGTCCGGGGGAAAGAATTGTCCTGGGTTAAATGAATTGTGCGGGTAATGGAATTGGTCATGTATTAGTGTTCCGGGGTTATGAATTGCCCGGGGTAAGAAATTGGTCCGGGGTATGAATTGTCTGTATGAATTGTCCGGGTTAAGAAAATTGTCCTGGGGTATCATTTGTCCGGGTTATAATTGGTCCGGGGTATAGAATTGTCCGGGGTATGAGTTTGTCCGGGGTAAGAATTGTCCGGGGTATGAATTGTCCAGGGTATGAATGTCCGGGGTAAGAATTGTCCGGGTATGATTGTCCGGGGTAAGAATTGTCCCGGGGTATAATTGTCCGGGGTATGAATTGTCCGGGGTAAGAAATTGTTCGGGGTATGAATGTCAAGGGTTGAATTATCTAGTAATGAAGTGTCCGGCGTATGAATTGTCTGGTAGTGAATTGTCTCAGGTATTAATTGTCCGGGTTATGAATTGTCCGGGGTATGAATTGTCTGGTATGAATTGTCCGGGGTATGAATTGTCCGGGGTAAGATTGTCCGGGGTAATGAAATATATTTTGGTATGAATTGTCCGGGGTAAGATTGTTCCGGGGTATAATTTGTCTGGTATGAATTATCCGGGTAAAGAATTGTCCCGGGGTATGAATGTCGGGTATGAATTGGCCCGGTAAGAATTGTCCGGGGTATGAATTGTCTGGTATGAATTGTCCGGGGTAAAGATTGTCAGGGTAGGAATTGTCCTGGTATGCATTATCCGGGGGAAATGTCCGGGGTATGAATTGTCCGGGTTATGGAATTGTCTGGTGGTACAATGAATGTGACCGAGGTAGGAAATTGTCCGGTATGAATTGCTGGGGTATGAATGTGGTCTGGTATGAAATTGACGGTGTAATTATTGTCCGTGGTATGAATTTGTCTGGTGTAATGAATTGTACGGGTATGAATGGCTGGTGTATGAATTGTCTAGTACAATTGATCCGAGGTATGAATTGTCCGGGTAGATTGTCCGGGGTATAAATTTCTGTAAATTGTCCGGGGTATGAATTGTCTGGTATGAAATTGTTTTGGTAATGAATTGTAAGGGGTATGAATTGTGACCATGTTATGAATTGTCCGGGGTATAATTGTCCTGGTATGAATTGTCCGGGTATGAATTGTCCGGGGTATGAATTAGCATTGTAATGAATTGTCTTATGAATTGTCCGTGTAATGAATTAGTGCTGGTACGAATTGTCCGGTGTACGAATTGGGTCCTGGTCGAATTGTCCGTGGTATGAATAGCCATGGTATGAATTGTCTGGTATGAATGTTCATAGGTGTGATTTTGACCGTGGTATGAATTGAACATGGTATTTATTGACCATTTGTAATGATTGTCCGGGGTAAGAATGTCCCGGAGTAGGAATAGAATGGTAATGAACTGTCTGCGGTGATGAGTTGGCCTGTCACCTTAAAATCACGCCCCCCTTGACCGTAGTTTTGTATCTCCTAAGTGGAATTAACAATATCCAGTAAGGAGGGGCAGCTAACCTCCCACGGTGGTGTTGGTGGTGGTGTGGCAGCCCCTCGCCTAACTTTGCCTCGTTTGCGTTTTTAGCCTCAACCTGAAAGTTACAGGAAATAAGTGAGGCGCACACTCATAAAGGTGCACACACGACACACCTCACAAATGAAAAAAACCAAATGTGGAGACGGGAGGCACACGAGCATTCCTCGGGCCCTGCATGCCATAGATGGTAACGTACAACTTGGTAAATATACACACCAATCACACACAAGGCATAAATATACTAAAAGGAAAGAACAGGTAACACACACATACAACACACACGGCAATAATATACTGAAACAAGGAAGAACATGGTTCACACACACATACACACACAAGGCAATAAATATACTGAACAGGAAAGAACAGGTACACACACACATAACCCACACAAGGCAATAAATATAATGAACAGTTAAGTAACAGGTCATCACACACATACACACACCGAGAGCAAAATAAATATAGCTGAAAAGGAAAGACAGGTACACACACACATACACACACAAGGCAATAAATATACTGAAAAGGAAAGAACCAGGTAAATAAGATAACAGGGTTGACAAAAGAAATCTGCATTGTTTTCATGGAAGGAAATTAAAAACAAAAACCTGGTAAGGTAAGCACAAGGGAAAAAGGAAAAGGTAACTATTGTTTAAAGGAACTGAATCCAGTCCTCAATGAAGAAGCAAATTGGCCTTGAGGAGATCAATGAAGTACAAAGGCTTGGAGGGCCAAGTCAAGGGTGGCCAGAGACCCATTGAACTGTATGCTAATCACTGACGAGCAAATAGCTAAAGTTTGCTACAGAGAACTGGAATAGCAAAGAACATCTAAGGAGTATATAACAGGAATGGCCTAGGGAAAGATATGATAGAAGAAGAGAGGCCTGATACAAGCGTATTGCTTGAATTGCAAGAACAATAACCATAAAACAGAGGGAAATAAAAAGTACATAATAAGCTGATGGATGGAAGAATCTAAAAGAAAGGTACTGGAATACAGCATGGAGTACCAAGGCAGGGATAAAGACTGATGACAGGTGACGTACACTGATAGTGGATGGGGTTTATCAACACAAGATTGATATTGATGGATTAAATAAAGAGGAACAGCCGAACATAATTGCCTGACAGAGACCAAATTCAACCGAGGACATTAAGCCACTTTACGCCCAGAAGGATCTTTTCTTTGCTATTTAAAATTGTCCTGTTGTAATCCATAAAATTCAAAAAGTAACTTAATATACTAAATTACTTAGGGAATTGAGGATCCTAAGACAGTTCATATCTATTAGCTATTTGCTTATAGTTATTAAAATTATGTATGGTTAAGCAAATAACCATGTAAATTCGTTCTGGGCCTCAGGGGTTAATATCAATATGATAAAATGGTGATTATGAATACACTAGCCGCAAAGGCCGACTCCGGGCGGCTTTGTTGGCTAGCTCCTGCGGAGGGCTATTGGTGGGCCTTCGGCCCACCACTGTGGTTTTTTGGTGTGGCCTTCGGCCCACCAAAACATGGCTCTACAGATAGCCCCTTCTAATTTCCTGAATCATGGATTAGAAATGTATGTATTCCCCCCACCATTCAACTCACCCATTACCCATCACCCCCCCACCCATTCACTCACCCCCATTACCCATCACCCACCCCCCACCCATTCACACTCACCCATTTACCCCCTCACCCCCCACCCTTCACTCACCCATTACCCATCACCACACACCCATTCACTCACCCATTCCCCCTCACCACACACCATTCACTCACCCATTACCCATCACCCCCCACCCATTCACTCACCCATTACCCATCCCCCCCCCCATTCACTCACCCATTACCATCACCCACCCCCATTCACCTCACCCATTCCCATCACCCCCCACCCATTACCCCATCCCCCTCCCCACCCATCACCCCCCACCCATTACCCATCGCCCTCCACCCCATTCATTCACCCATTACCCATCACCCCCCCCATTCACTCACCCATTACCCATCACCACCCCCCATCACTCACCCATTACCCATCACCACACACCCATTCACTCACCCATTACCCATCACCCCCCACCCATTCACATACCCATTACCCATCACCACCACCCATTCACCCACCATTACTCATCACCCCCCCACCCATTCACTCACCCCATTACCCATCACCCACACCCAATTCACTCACACCATTACCCATAAACCCCCCCCCCATTCACTCACCCCCCACCCATTCACTCACCCATTACTCATCACCACACACCCATTCACCCCACCTATTACCCATAACCCCCCACCCATTCACTCACCCTTTAAAACCATCACCACACACCCATTCACTCCCCCCTTACCCATCACCCCCCACCCATTCACTCACCCATTACCCATCATCACACACCCATTCACTCACCCATTTACCATCCCCCCCCACCTATTCCCTCACCCATCACCCGCCCACCCCAACCCATCACCCCCCCAACCCATTCACTCACCCTCACCCCACACCTTTACCCATCACCCCACCCATTCACTCACCCATTACCCATCAACCTACATCAAGGCTTCCTCAATTTTCGAAACCCACTTAGTTTTCACAATTCTCGCAAATAGGCTGCTAAAAAATAAAAAAATAAAATAAGTGATCGGATCATCTCATAAGTGGGCTTATGACATTCCCTGGCCCAACCTGATTCCAAAAATGTGCCATATGAGGTGTTTGCGCAACGGGGGGGGAAACCTATACCACACACACCACACAAAACACAACAACAGACAGACACACTTTCGCTTATATTTTTTATAGATGGAGAAAAGAACACACCACACCAACACACACCACACACAACACCCCAAAACCTAACCACACAAAAAAAGGTATAAATGCTACAACAAGATAAATAACACATACACACTTACCGTGATAATGTACTCAGTGTCTGGCTTAAGATCTGATAAAATTTTCTGTCTTTCAATACCCGGGCACCACAGCAACCTTGTGTTGTGTTGACGTTTCCCTCTGCCCTACAAGTTCACCCTGAAAGGATTCCAGCTTTCCCTTTGGAGGGTCGTCCGCGTGGTGGCAATCCAGGTCCACCACCCAAGTGAAGTAAGACCTTGGCCACCACGTCCACAGTTTCTATCACCTTTGTCCCGGCGTGCTGCAAATGCTAAGTGCCAATATAGTCAAGGTTAGAGGATGCTAGTGCCAAATAGACGTAAATGGTAGAGGCTGCATGGTGTTGAATAGAGTCACAATGGTAAGAGGATGCAGGTGCTGACATATGAGTCAATGGGTAAGAGGATGCAACACTTGTACTCGTGAATATAAAGGTGCAAGTGGGCTAGAGGGGAGGCAATGCCGAATGAAGTCAGTGGTGTAAGAGTGATGTCAAGTGTGCCGAAACTGAGGAGGTCAAGGGTAGAGTGATGCCAGGTGTATTTGATAGTCATGGTAGAGGATGCAGGTGTTGACAAGAGTCAAGTGGTAGAGGATGGCAGGGTGCCGAATAGAGTTCAGCGTAACACGTAAACTGGAATGACCCGCCTTGCTTTTCCCTGCACACCTTCTTCAAGCCTCTCATTATGTGTGTACTTATGCAATGGATCACAAAAGATAACATGTACAGGGCAATCCTCTGAGCTCTGCTTTGCTGGAATGATAATCATCCGCCTCCATGCCTTTCCAGTCGCAAAGGGGCCCGAGAGCCCACAGAGCACCAGAGCACATGGGGAGCTAGTGTGACATACAAGGCACCACAGTTTAACTTTCCCTAGTTGCCATATGTAAATCCTCGTGACCACTAAGAAAAACACTGCTGCGCTTGTCTTGCCCCATGGAGACCAGCCGTTTACACTGGCAAAGCACCTACTTGGCACCCTCCACTCACACTACATCCATTCTCCTTGTCTTTTTCTAACATACCGGTGTTGTAGCAAAACACTATTTATGGCAGAAAGGAGAAAGAGAATTAAAGAAGCTGTTTAATAAAGTAGGAATAATGAAGGACTGAAAGAACAATTAAAGATTGATGTAATACTACCTGGAAGGAAAGAGACATGAGCAAAACAGTTGCAGGGAACAAGGAATTGGAACGACAGGGATCTGACAAGGCAGGGTACATCGGGGACAGTCCCTTACAACTGATGACGTTCTTAGTAACAGAGTGAATCGCCAAATGGTTAATGTTATGAATCGGTATGAATTGTCTGTGTACTTAATTGTCCGGGTATGATTGTCTGGTATGAAATGTCTGGTATGAATTGTCCAGGGTATGAAGATGGAACCGGGTGTAGTCAGAATTGTGCTGCAGTAATGAATTGTCCGTTGGTCATACGAATTGTCAGGGTAATGAATTGACATGGGGTAATGAGTTCCTTGTATGATTTGTCCGGGGGATGATAACTGTCTAGTATATGAATTGTCCGGGTGTAATGAATTTGTCTAGTATGAATTGCCCGGGGTATGAATTGTCTAGTATGACAATTGTGTCCGGGGTAATGAAAATTATCTAGTATAATTATTCTTCTGGGGTATGAATTGTGACCGGTGTGTAATGAATGTGGGTCAGTATTTGAATTTGTTCTAGAGGGGTATGAATTGTCAACGTGATGACATTGTCTGGGGTACGAATTGTCCGGGGTATGAATTGTCTATATGAATTGTCCTAGTCTATGATTGTGTCCGGGTATTGAATTGTCTAGTATGAATGTTGTCCGGGGTATGCATATGCAGTATGAATTTTCCGGGTATGAATTCGTCTAGTGTAATGAATTTGGTCCGGGGTATGAATGTCTACGATGAACCGTCCGTGGTCTTGAATTACTCTAGTATACGATTGTCCTGGGGTATGTAATTGACCGGGGTATAATTTCTAGTATGATGGTCGCGGGGTATGAATTGTCCAGGTTATCGAATTTTTCTGGGGTTTGAATTGGTCGGGGTTGAATTGTTTAGTATGAATTGTCCGGGGTATGATTGTCCGGGTATGAATTGTCCGAAGTAATGATTGCCGGGTATGAATTGTCTAGTATTAATTGTCCGGGGTATGGAATTGTCCGAATATGAATTGTCCGGGGAATGAATTTGTCCGGTATGAAGTGTCCGGGTTTATGAATTGTGCGGGGAATGAATTTGGCCGGGGTATGAATTGTCCAGGGTATGAATTGTCCCGGGATCATGAGTTGGCTGTCACCCTTAACAATCACGTCCCCTTGCGTAGTTTTGTACTCTCCTAAGTGGATGTCACAATAATTAAGTTAAGCTGGGAGGGGGCATGCTTACCTCCCCACGGTGGGTGGTGGTGGTGGCGGGTCGTCCGTCTCCTCCAGTATCTTGCCTCCTTTTCGTTTTTTAGCCGTCAACCTGAAGTTACAGGATAAGTGAGGGGCACCTCATAAAGGGGCACCACACTCCACAATAAAACGAACCAGATGGTGGTGAGACAGGAGCACACGAGCATATCCTCGTCGGGCCCTGCATGCCTAGGATATTGTACTGACAACTTGGTATATATACACCACATCACCACAAGGAAATATTATATTACTGAAAAGGAAAGACCATTTAATAATATATAGGTTTGACAAAAAAGAAATCTGCAATTGTTCATTTAATGAAAGAAAAAACATAACCTGGTATGAAGCACAAGGGAAAACGAAGAGGGTAATTGTGTTAAATACTGGATCAAAGTCCTCAATGAAGAAGAAAATGGCCTTTGGAGGAGATCATTAGTACAAAGGCTGGGAGGATATGTCCAAGGGTGGACACAGAAGGCCATGAATGTCTGAAGAAATCACAGACGGCTAAGCTACTAAATGTGCTACACGAGAACTGGAATATCAAGAGAAGAAGAGAGGCCTGATACAAGCAGTTATTGCTTGAATTGAAAGAAAACAAATGACCATCAAAAAAGAGGAAAATAAAGTTACATCTCAGAAGCCTTGAGGGATGAAGAATATAAACGAAAGTACCTGCGATTACAAGCATGGTGAGTACAAGGTCAGGATATCAGCACTGATATACAGGGGAAACTGTACACTTATATTGTATCGGTGTGATCACAAGAGAAAATTGAAAGTGATGGATTAAATGGAAGAGGAACAGCCGAACATAGAGCTGCCTGACAGAGACCAAAGTTCACCGTGAAGATATATAAAGACCTTCTAACGGCCCAACTTTTTTTCTATATTTAAAATTGTCTGTTTTTATCTCATAAAATTACAAAAAGTCAACTTATTATACCAATTACTTAGTGATCGAGGATACTAAGCAGTTCCATATCTATTACATTTTGATTTAGTTATTTAAATATCTAATGGTGGCCAAAATTACAATGTATTATTTACGTCTCTTAGCCTCAAGGAGTTAATATCATACTGAGAAAAATGGTGATTATGATCACACTAGCCGCAAAGCCTCCCTCCGGGCGACTTTTTTCGGCTAGCTCCTGCGGGGGCTGATTGCTGGGGCCTCGCCCGACCACCCTGTTGGTGTGGTGGGCCGAAAGGCACCACCAAACACAGACTCTCCAGATAGCCCCCTTCTAACTTTCCCTGAAATCATGGATTTAGAAATGTATGTTATTAACGCCTTACCCTCACCCCCCCACCCAGTCACTCACCCATTACCCTCACCACACACCCAATTCGACTCACTGCATTACCCATCACACATCACCCTGCTCACTCACCCAGTGTAACCCGCACACCCCCAACTATTCCCTCACGCCATACACCCATGCCCCGGACCCACACCCCCACCCATTCACATCCACCCCATCCACCCCAATGAGCCTTACCCATCCCCCACCCATTCACTCACTCCAGTACCCACCACCCTATATCAAGTTCCTAAATTCTCCCAACCCATCATTTCATTTTCTCACAATTATCGCTATAGGCTGCTAAACAAAAAAAAAAAAAAAAAAGAAACAGTGACCGGTATCATCTCAATAAGTGGGCTTATAATTTGTGCCCTGGTCGAGCTGGTTCCAAACCGTGTATCATATGATGGATTGTGCCACTGCGGGGGGTGGAACTTCGCGCGGGACACACAAACCCACACACTTTTCCGATATATTTATTATAGATGGTGAAAAGAACGTACACACACACCACACACAACAAAAAAAATAAAAAAAAGCAAATATAGTATGGCTTACAACAAGATAATGAATCATAACACACTTACTGTGTTAATGTAACTCAGTGGTCTGGCTTAAGATCTGTTATAATTACTGTCTTTCATAAGCGACACCACAACGACCTTGATGTTTGTGCTTGACCGTTTACCACTCTGCACTACATTCACCCTGAAGGATTCTCAGCTTTTTTATCCCTTGGGAGGGTCGTCGCCTTGGTTCATCCCAGGTCACCACCGTCTGGGGAAGTATCATTGGCCACCTACGTCCAGTTTTTCCTTACCCTTGCCGGGCTCTGCAAAGATGAAAGTGCCGAATAGAGTCAATGGTAGTGCAGGATGCATGGTGCCCGAATAAGACTCTGGTTAACGACGGATGCAAGTGAGCCGAAATATGGAGTCAATGGGGTAGAGGGTGTGCAGGTGCCGGTGCGAATAGGAGTCAAATGGTAACACTTTAAGCTTGGAATGATCTCCTTGCCTTCCTGCCTTTTTTCAGCCTCATCAGTATGTGTCCGTTTGGCATGTCTCCAAAAACGATAACTATTGACAGGGCAATAACTCTGAGCTCTGCTGTGCTGGAGATGATAATCTCCTGCCTCCATGCCTTACGAGTCCGCAAATGGCCCGATTCACCCCAGTGATGCACCCGAACACATGGGGAGACTGTTGACATACAACGCACCACAGTTAATACTCAACTTTCCCCAGTTTGCCAGATGAAATCCATTCATTGACCACTAAGCAACGACCGCGCTGCGCCTCTCGTCTTCCCCATCGAGACCTGCCGCTAACAGGCGAAGCACCATTACTGGCACCCTCCACTACACTATGACACTACAGATGTGACAACCATCTCCGGTGCTTTTTGTTACATATCCTGTGGTTTGTAGCAAAACACTATTATGGAAGAAAAGAGATAAACGAGAAGAGAGAAAGCAGCAAATAAAGAATGTAACGAATGGGCAGGAGGAGAATGAAGTGACTGAAAGGAACAATTAACAGATGGATGTAACCACCTGGTAAGGAGAGACATGTAGACTACAGTGGCAGTGAATCAGGAAAGGCTAATTGGAACGGGGGAATCGTGACAAGCCAGGGTACATCAGGAGAACAGTCTTGAAAATGATGACGTTCTTTACGTAAAGCGTCCAAGTGAATCGCCAAATGGTTAATGTGTAGTGAACGTAGGTGGTATGAATTATCTGGTATATGAATTTGCGTCCGAGCTATAATTTTCCGGTATGATATTGTCCCGGGGTATGAATTTGTCTGGTATGAATTGTCCGGGGTATGAATTGTCTGGTGTCGGTGGAATTGTCTCGGGGTAGTGAATTCGTCTGGTAGGAACTTGTCCGGGGTAAATACAATTGTCTGGTTGAGGAAATGTCTGGGTATAATCGTTCTTCGCAGAGGTATGAATGGATCGTGGTAAGACATCAATTGTCTATTGTATGAATGTCCGGGGTAAATACGATATTGTCTCAGGTGGTAATGATTGTACATGGGGTATTGATTCTCTTGTATGATTTTGTCTCGGGGGGTATAACTGTCTAGTATGAATTGTCCGGGGTATGATTTCTAGGTATGAATTGTCGCGGGTATGAATTGGTCTAGTATGAATTGTCCTGGGGTATGAATTGACCGGGGTTTATGATTGTCTAGTTATGATGATTACGGTCTGGGTCTGAATTGTATCATGGGTATGAAATTGTTTGGGGTATGAAATTGTCCGTGTATGAATTCGTCTTAGTATGAATTGTCGGGGTATAATTGTCTAGTATGACATTGTCCCGGGTTATGAATTGGTCTTATATGAATATGGCCCGGGGTAGAAGTTGTCCTACTATGATCCGTCCTGGGTTATGAATTTATCTAGTTATGAATTGTCCTGGGGTATGAACATTGGACCAGGGGTAAGAATTGACCGGGGTATGAATTGTCTATAGGAATTGTCTGCGGTATGAATGTTCCGGGGTATGAATTGTCCGGGTCTGCACGTCTGGGATCATGAATTCTCCGGGGTAATGAATTGTTTTAGTATGCAAATTGTCAGGGGTATGAATTGTCCGGGGTATGAATTGTCCGAAGCTATGAATTGTCCGGGGTCATGAGTTGGTCTAATATGAATTGTCCGGGGTATGAATTGGTCCAAAGTATGAATTGTCCGGGGTATGAATTGTCCGGGGTATGATTGTCCGGGTTATGAATTGTGCGGTGGAATGCGATTGGCAGGCGTATGGAATTGTCCCGGGGTATGAATTTTGTCCGGGGTATGGGGGGGGGAAATGTTCCGGGTAATGAATTGTCCGGGATTATGAGGTCGGCCTGTCTCCCTTAAAGATCACGTCCCCTTGACGTATGTTTGTACTCTCCTAAGTGGATGTACAATAAAATTAAGGTGGACTGGGCAGCTTACCTCCCACGGGGCGTGGTGGTGGTGGTGCCGTGCGGCCGCCTCTTCCATACTGTGCCGTCCTTTTCGTTTTTAAGGCCTCAACCTGCAAAAAGTTACAGGAAATAAGTGAGGGGGCTCCACTCATAAAGGGGCACACACACTCACAAATAGTAAAAAAACCGAATGTGGAGTACAGGCAGAGCACACGAGCATTCCTCAGGCCCGTGCATGCCATAGATACGGTAACTACAACTTGGTAAAATATACCCCACATTAATAGAACCCATCCATACAGCAAGGAAATAGTATTAATACTGAAAAGGAAAGACATTGTACCCAGGAGTAAGGGTTGACAAAAAGAAATCAGCAATATGTCATGCAGAATGTGTGGCAAAGAAAAACATAAACCATGGTTATGAAAGCCAAGGGATAGAGCGAAAGGTATTAGTGCGTTAAAGAACTTATTCAACAGTCCTCAATACGAAGAAGAAATCGGCCTTGTAGAGATCATAGAATGTACAAAGGCTGGGAGTGTATGTTCAAGGGTGGTCGACAGGAGGCTTCGAATGGTATGAGAATTCACAGACGGCAGCTACTAAATTGCTACATAACTGAATATCACAGAAGAGAAGAAGAGACTAGGGCCCGTGAATACACAGCCAGGTTATTTCTTGAAGTTGGAAAGAAAAAAAATCGACCAGAAAATACAGAGGAAAATAAGTTTACATAAGAAATCTGATGGATGGCAGAAATATACAAGAAAGTTAACCTGGAATAAGAGCATGGAGTACAAGTGGCAGGATAAAGCCTGATACAGGTGACGTACACTGATAGTGATGGGGTTATCACAAGCGAAAAATTGAATTGATTGGATTAAATGAAGAGGACCATGTACTCGAAACAGTAGAGTGCCTGACAGAGACCAAATTCACCGAAGAGATTAAGATTCATTCAAGCCTCCGATCCTTTTTTTTTATATTTAGAAATTGTCGTGTTGGTTTATCCATAAATATTCAAAAAGGTAACATTAATTAATATACGCAATTACTTAGTTGGATCGGGAATAGCTAACAGTTCATATCTATTACAATTTATTGCTTATTGGAGTGTATTAAAATTAATCTAATGTGGACAAATTACAATGTATATACGTTCTGAGCCTCAAGGAGTTAAGTATCAATACTGAGACAAATGGTGATATGATACATAGGAAACAGCTAGCCGTGAAAGCCCTCCCTCCGGTGCGTGACTTTTCTGCTAGCTCCTGCGGAGAGCGCTACATTGGTCGGCTCTCGGCCCACCACCTGTGTTTGGTGTGGGCGAAGGGCCCCGCAAACACAGACTCTCCCAGATAGCCCCCTTCTAACATTCTTACTGAAATCATGGGTAGTAGAAATGTAGTATCAACGCCTTACCCATCACCCCCCACCCATTTCACTCACACTCATTACCCCTCACCACACACCCTTCTACACTTCCCTTCCACTTACCCATCACCGACACACCCATTCACTCACCCATTACCCATCACCCCCCACCTACTTCCCTACACCCATCACCCATCACCCCCCATCCCATTCACTCACACCATCACACCCACCCCAGTACCATCACCCCCACCCATTCACACTTCCCCATAACCCACCACCCTAGTTCAAGTTTGCGCTCAATCTCCCAACCCACAATTTTTTTCTTCACAATTTTTCGCTAATAGGCTGCTAAGAAATAAAAAAAAAAACAAAATAACATGATCGTGGGATCATCTCATAAGTGGGCTTATACAATGTGCCCCTAGGTCGAGCTGGGGGCTCAAAAACCTGTATCATATATTGTATTGTGCCACTGGGGGTGGAACTTAGCGTACGACACCCACACACAACACTTACGAATTATCTTATCATAGATGTTGGACAAGAACGTACACACACCCACACCCAAAAAACAATAAAAAAAAAAAAAAAAGGTAGTAATGCTACACATAGATAAATAAGCACATACAACACTCCTGTGAAATGTACTGCATTGAGTCTGGCTTAAGAAATCGTGTTATACATTATCTGTCTTTATCCATTAGGCGCGACACCACACGTGTGATCTTCGTGTTTGTGTTGACGTTCGCGCTCTTGCACTAAATACAGTGTCACCCTGAAGGATTTCCAGCTTTCCCTGGGAGGGTCGTTCGCCCTGGTCTCACTCCCAGGTCACCACGAGGGAAGTATAACATTGCGCCACCTCACGTCCAGTTTTCCTGACCTTGCTGTGGGCTCTGCAAGATGCCAAGTGCCGAAGTAGAACTCTACAATGGATAGAGGATGCAGATAGCCGACTAGAGTCAATGGTTACTATAGGATGCAGTTCCGAATAGAGTCAATTGGTAGCAGGATACATAGTGGCCGGGGTAATTCGAGTCAATTGTCAAAGGTTGAGGATTGCTCTTGCCCGAATAGGAGTCAATTGGTAGAGGATGCAGTGTCCGAGATAGAGTGCAATGCGTCAGAGGGATTCAAGTTGTTTTTGAATTAGAGTCATAGTTGAGGAGGCAAGTGCCGAATGAGAGTCAATGGTAAGAGGATACAAGTGTTTGAAATAAAGTCAAATGGTATAGAATACAATTGCCGAACATCGCAACATGCCCTTTGTCTGATTACCCGAGTAAGAAGGGTGGAGAGAGGGACATGGTGAGAGAAACAGGAGAGGAAGGGGTCGAGAGGGCGCGTGAGGTTCATTTGTGGAAAAAAGATTTTTTTTTTTTGGTGTTTTTTTTTTTTTTTTGGTTTTTTTTATACCTTCACGAAGGAACTGGCCACGATTCCATAACAAAAAATGGGGTAACACAAAGCCCCCGTGTTTGCTAGTGCTCCCTGATAAAGAAGACAGTGAAGGAGAATTAAAAAGAACATAGGTTGGGTAGGCCAATTTAGGTTTCGGGGAGGTGTCTTGGTTTACTCTACTTTTCTTTTGAAAAGATTTGATGGTCATAGGAAAGTGGAAAAATAGAAGCAGGAAGAGAGTCCAGAGTTTTACCAGTGAAAGGCATGAAAGAGTAAAAATACTGATTAACTCTTGCATTAGGAATATGGGACAGAAATAAGGGGATTGAAGAATGAGTAGAAAGTCTCTTGTGCAGCGTAGACCGCGGGGAGTGGGGGAGGCATGGCAGTTAGTAAGTCAGAAGAGCAGTGAGCATGAAAATACGGGTAGAAGAGAGCAAGAGAAGCAACATTGTTTGCGTCGGTGATTTAAAGGATTTGAAGAACAGTCAGGTCAGAGGGTAGAGGAGTTTTAGTCAGACGAAAAGCTTTTTTGACTCAACCCCTGTTTAGAGGAGGAGAGCTGTAGAGTGGGATCCCCTCCACCAAACATGTGAGACATACTCCCATACATGGGCGATAAGGGCCCCCCTGTAGAGAGCAAACAATGGGGGCCCCCGGCATAACGACGTCACGGGTTTTTTTTTTACATCGGGGTGCATTGTGGGGAATAAGGCGGGGTCGCCGCGGGTGGACCTACCGAAGGGAAAACTACGCGAATGGAAGAATTTAGAGTTATTTGTTGCGCGAAATTGATATTTCCAGGTGCTATATAATTACTGTGCTCTTGGTCTCGCTGACAACACTATAGAGAAGGACCCTGAGGTAATGGCTGATGTGGCAAGGGAGGCTTTGCTAAAACCAGAAAAACAGAGTCATAAACAGAGCCTCGTCAAAAGGTAAGCAACTGGTAGGTGACGTAATAGTGTCCCTACCACTTGCTTACCTTCTTATGAGACTCTGCTGTGAACTGTTTTCTCTCCTGGTTTAGAAGCCTCTGCACATAACCATCACCTCAGGTCTTCTCTAGTGTTTGTCAGCGTAGCACGGAAAAAGTATAGCACCTGGAATAT
Source organism: Chionoecetes opilio (assembly GCA_016584305.1). Classification (NCBI taxonomy): domain Eukaryota; kingdom Metazoa; phylum Arthropoda; class Malacostraca; order Decapoda; family Majidae; genus Chionoecetes; species Chionoecetes opilio. Next base: position 4,239 of record JACEEZ010005206.1, on the reverse strand, counting down.
CAATTTCGCCAAAACACCTCAAATTTGTTTTCATCGTCGTAATCTTCCCCCTCTTTGGTAAGGCTGTACATATTCATGGTTTATGATAGTATTAAAATACCTTATTAAATTGAGTTCCTTTTTGGGTTGTCTTTGGGGGGGGGGGGGATGTAGTAGTGGTACATCATGGTTTTAAGTGTTTACTTGACGAGCCAATGAATACTCTTGATTCTATATCAACATCAACACCCGTTGCCCCCTTTGATTTATCTTATTACTCCTCCAGTAACAAGTTTGCATAACTACGTGACATACCCAATCCCTTTTTGCCTCATGAGTACCCTTGCATGGTACTGTCGTCTATACCGATATTTTTGTCCCTAACCAAATCGTGAAAGCTCGCCGACAGTAATGGTTAGGTTGGTATCGGCCATTTCGCCATAATACCATATTCATTTCGTCGCCCAACATAACGCCATAACCATGTCATTTCGTTTCGGCCCACCGGTCCATTTGTCGTTCTCTCCTCTCACTATGGAGGTCAGTTCGCGCCCACACTATTGAGGGTCCTCTATAGGCGCTAGTAGGTTTAGGTTATATTGTTTAGTGGTCGAGAACCCCCACCCCCCGCTAGGGGTTTAGGTTAGGTTTTCTTTAAGGTTAGTTTTAGGGTAGTTTAGATTTGGGTAGGGGTTTAGTGTTAGTTTAATTTGGGTTAGGTTAAGGTTGGAGGTTAGATTTGATAGATTTTGTTGGTTTAAGTTAGGATAGGTTGATTTGGTTAGGGTTATCGCTTAGGTTTAGATTTGGTTTAGGTTAGGTTATCGGTGGGGTCAAGAAGCCCCCTGCCCTAGGGTAAGGTTAAAATTTTGGGTTAGGTAGTTTTATTTTATTGGTTTAGGGCAATTTCCGTCGCATTTTTTCGTCCACATGTTAAGTTCAATTCGCCCACATATATCCAATTTTCAAATTCGCCACTCTAAAGTCAATTTTCGCCCACACGATCCATGTCACGGAGTCTGTAACCTATATCTTTCCTCTGGCAGGAAAATGGAAATGACCACCAGTAACCTTGGGCGAAATAGAACGGTAAAATTCTAGTGGTTTTTTTGCCCGATACTCCTCCCTCCCACTTCCCCCAAACAAGTTTGGGGACCCGTGGGGAATGCGGGGGTTTTTCCCCGGGTGGGGCAAATGTGATTACGTTCGGAAACACGTAATTAGAGTTTTGGTGTAAATGGGGGTAAAAATTCACCTAGAATCTAGGGTAAATTTCCCTTATAGTCTAGAGAAAATTGGCTTAACCCGAAATAAACCTAACCCTAACCAAAAATTAACCTACAGACTAGCAGGGCGGCTTTGACCCCCGATAGACCTAACCTAACCAAATTCTAAACCCTATCCTAACATGAACCAAATCTAATCTAACCTAACCTACCGAAATCTAATAGTTAGATTTGGTTAGGTTTAGGTTTTTAGTTAGGTTAGATTTGTGGTTAAGGTGTGGTTTCGGTGGGTCAAGCCCCGCTGCTTAGGGTAGGGGTTAATTTTGGGTTAGGTTAGGTTATTTTTGGTTCGGTTTAGGTTTTTTAGTGTGGTTTTAGGCAATTCCCCGTCTCTAGATATAAGGAAATTACCCTAGAATTCTAGGAAAATTTTTATTACCCCCCTTACACAACCTCTTTAATTACGTGTTTTCCGACGCATATTTGTCCCCACCCGAAACCCCGCACTCCCCCCAAGTTCCCCAAAACCTTGGTTTTTTGGGGGAAGTGGGGAATGAGTATGGCAACACTGAGAATTTTACCGTCATTTCGCCCAAAGTGGTTTCATTCCATTTCTGCCAAGAAGATTGGTGGTTTTTAACATGACTCCGTGACATGGATTCGTGTTTTGGGCAAATTTGACTCCTTATATGTGGGGCGAATTGACTTACATGTGGGAAAACGAAATTTGTCTTGTGGGCGAAATGACGAAAAATTGCCTAAACCAAAATAACCTAACCTAACAAAAATTAAACAGACCCTGCGGGGGCTTGATCCACCGCAGTTAATGCTAACCTAAGCCCAAACCAAATTTAACGCTAATCCCTAATCTAACCAGTCCTAAACCTAACCTAACCTAACCAAATCTAACCTAAACTAACCCAAATCTAACCTACACCCTAAAACCTAAAGAAATCTTAACCGTAACCTCCTAGCGGGGGGTTGGGGGTTCTCGGGGGTCACAATAAACAAATAGTAACCCTAACCTCCTAGCTTCCTTAGACCTCCCTATAGTGTGGGGCGAAAATGACCGGATATACCCACCTAACCATTTACTTGGTCCGGCGAGTTTTTTTCCCCCATTATTGTGTAGGGAGAACAAAAATATCGGTAGAACGAAATTATACCATGCAAGTACATGGAAGGCCCAAGGAAGTGGGTAAATGGTCACCGTGTTTATGCAATTTTGTTTGTTTGATGGAGTACTCTAAGATTAAATCAAAGCAAAGGTTGGTGGATGTTGTTAAGACTCAAGAGTATTCATTGGCCCTCGTCAAGTAACACATCAACCATGGATGTACCACTACTTATTATGAGGAAAGACAACAAAAGGAAACTCAATTAATAATGTATTTTTAAAACTATCATAACCATGATATGTTACCAGCCTACAAAGAGAAGACTAACGACGATGAAAAAATTCGAGTTGTTTTGTGGGCGAAATTGATATTCCCCAGGTGCTTATATTTTTCCGTCCTGCGCTGACAACATAGAGAATGACCTGAGGTGATTGGTTTGATGTGCGAAATGGCTTCTAAAGACCAGGAAAACAGCCACAGCAGAGTCCCCCTCATTGAAGAAGTAAGCAGGGTGAGTGGGAGGGACCACATTGACGTACCTAGCAGTTTTTGACGTTAACCTTGTTTGACTAGGCTCTGTTAGGACTCTCTGTTTTCCTTGGTTTTAAGAAAGCCTCTGCACATCAGCCATTACCTCAGGTCCTTCTCTATAGTGTGTTTGTCCAAGCGAATAACAGAGCACAGTAATAATAGCACCTGAATACTCCATTTCGCGCAAAATAACTCTAAATTCTTCCATCGCCCCCACGTAGTTTTTTTCCCTTGCGTAGGTCCCCCGCGGCGACCCCGCCTTATCCCCACATGCAACCGATTGTAAACAAAAACCGTACGTAGTTTATTGGGTTAGGGTCCATTTTTGTGGGGAGGGAAAAAAAAAAAAAAAAGGAACGCCAGACGCCACCAGCACACCTAACTATCTTTAGAAGCTGTTTTTTAAGCAAGAGATGAGAGTGTTGTTAGAGATTTGGTCCCCCAGTTCCAGATTTTGTTGTAAAGGATAGTCCCCCCCTAAATGATGTTTCATTTGGGGGAAGAAGGAGACAGTTTGAGTGGTCATTGAAAAGAAGAGGGGGATAGTTTATGCTGGTAAGGTGGTTTTTGTCGAGTAGATTAAGTGAAAAAAATTGGGGGGTTTTTTTGAGGCATTTGAACAAAACAGTTTTGCTTTTGCCTCAACTCAGAAATTATAGAAAAGAGATCAGAAGGTTAGGCCGCTCCTCGGTGGCATCTCTCCGTGAATCACTTTAGTTCCCTGTTGAGTTGGACGTCTAATAAACGACGTTTGTAAAAATGCAGGGTAAGAATCAATCAGCGTAGGAGTGGATTTAAGGGCTTTTGAGTTGAACTTAAAATACACGCACTTTCGTTGGTTACAGTGTTGTGTGTCTTTGGAAAAATTAACTAAAGTTTCCCCAAATACATGAAAAGTAAGCAAGCGAACCCCAACAGAAACACCATTAAAGACTGGGAGGGTGTTTTTTGTGGTCCCTTTTTCGTGTGTAAAAGCGAGGCTCGGTGGGGGTCCTGAAGCCGGAGCGGACGGTAACCTTTTGGGCTTGGGTCCCTCCTCCACTCACCTACAAATGAGCCTTTTTTTCGCACTCCACAGCACAGGGCCCGCACTTGTCAGAGGCCCAAATCTCCTGTATTTCTCTGTTTTGCAAAGTGAGAGCCTTTTTCCCTCTTTTTACCCCCTTTCCTTTGGCGGTTTCCATGTATTTCAGTGGCTTATTCCGCGCCCGCGGTAACACACCTGTACCAAGGTTCCACGGTTTCAAAAGTGTTCCTGACAGTAAGACGAAGTGCGACACTATTACCCAAGAAGAGTATGATTTTTTCCATCCTTCAATGTCTCTCCTAGCTTAAGGGCTAGGATTAGGGCATCACTGTCGCCTGTAAACAGACTCTCCTGGTTT
>JACEEZ010005205.1:35000-43861 GCA_016584305.1 Chionoecetes opilio | reverse complement strand
AATTTTACGACTTCACGCGTCGACTCATTGTACTTCCAGGCTTTCTATCTGATTGAACACAATAATAACAGGAAAATATGACGGGCCTAGGTATAGATAACTTCTAAACATTCGTTATTGACTATAATAATATCAAAGAGTAGCATTTACCTCGCCTCCTCAACTATAACCTCTTGGTTTTTGGTTATATACAACGTTTTACAGAATCAGGCTTCTATACAATATAAATATAGAAGAAAATCGTCTTATATTATACTTTTGTGTTTTTAAGTGCGTGGAATAAGCCCATATTTTGTTTTCCAGTAGACCAACTTATTATCAAAAAAAGTGATTTAAAACTGCCAGCGACCCTTGGCATTTGGGGTTCCAGTTCTCTCGAATTCCAAAGATCTAAAAACTCGAGAAATGCCAGGGGGTCGCTGGCAGTTTTATCTCAAAGGTTGGTCAAACTGTGTTTTGACTCCGCGACTAATATTTTTCATAAATTAATTTCGCGATAAACATTAAATGCACCGCATCTGAATACCAAAAAATATAGTTCTTCTGTTGTTCTACAAATTATATGGATGACATGCTTACGATGGAACGTTCTATAATAGAAAATTTAATGCAAATTACTCGCCTCGAGTAGCAAAGCTTAATATATTTTTTACATGTTTATTGTGGCATGAAAAATTTGGGCGATGTTCACACTGTTTTCTAAGACAGTAACTGCTGCGTCTGGCAAACGCTTGTCAAAATACAATAAGCAATTGCCTTGGAAAAACGAAGAATAAAGAATGCCGAAATCGGCTTGTTTGCTGCGACAATGTAGGTTATAATTGTGGAGGCGACGTGCCGCGACGGGGAGTGGTGGGCGGGGAGATTGTGGCGGGGAGATTGAATCAAAACATTGCTACTTCACGCGTCGACTCATTGCACTTCTAGGCTTTCTATCTGATTGATACACAATAATAACAGGAAAATATGACTGCCTAGGTATAGATAACTTCTAAACATTCGTTATTGACTATATAATATCATAGAGTAGCATTTACCTCGCCTCCTCAACTATAACCTGCTTGGTTATTTGGTTATATACAATGTTTTACAGAATCAGGCTTCTATACAATAAACATATAGAAGAAAATCGTTCTAAATATTATACTTGTGTGTTTTAAGTGCAGTGGAATAAGCCCATATTTTTCTTTCAAGTTGACCAACTTTTCACCAAATTGTGAGTTAAAACTGCCAGCGACCACTGGCATTTCGGAGTTGCAGTTCTCTCTAATTACATGAACGTCTTAGCAAGTGGCGTTTCTACTTATAACATTACCAGTGCAAGCCCCTTAGTTAATATCAGCCCTAAAGCCCCTTCACTCTGCAGTGCTCTTCATATATATGAAAAACAACCCCGATAATTTCGCACTATGAATTAAAATATGGTAACTAACAGATAAATAAAACAATAATCTGAAGCATAGACCACTGTATACAGTGGTCTATGTCTGAAGGCATCGTACCTCTGACTGCGCGTCGCCTTGTTCAGTCTTCATCTTGTGTTGTGGGAAGTGACGGGTACCTTCCTCTACCCGTCTTGTGGTGACTCTCGCCGCATTATCCGCGGGCGCGGCAGGCGTTCACCAGTGGCAGGTCGCCTGGCCAGCGACATCCCACCACCGTGTGTGGTGAGGTAACCTATATGGTTAATCACAGTGATTAGGGAAAAATTTTCACCACCTGGCACATATGTGTAGGGTTGGGCACATCCGACAGGCAATCAAACAGCTGCGAAGGGCGTTGTTGGGTTCCCTTAACCTTATTGGAGGGGGAGGAAGCGAGAGGGTGGACTCAGCCCACACGCTTTTACCCCGCATTACTCGTGCCAAAATATTTACAGGATTTCCAGTATAGATTGACGGCCGCTTAAATGTTTGCGCTTTGCAGAGATAAATACCAAACTGGAAAGGAGGGACAGGGAGGAAGGGAGGCATGGGCGGAACCAGCGCGGGGAACATTGTTTGGGTGGTGTTGCCAGGTTTGCCCATCTGATGGATGGCAGGAATCGGCCCCGCTGTCCACCCTCCAATCACCCGAATGCATGGATGTGTAGCAGAAAGAAATCGCTAAGGGGGATGTTAGTCTGTGAATAGCCTGGGCATCGTCTTTTGTCATGGGTGTATGTGTAAATTGTATCATCAGTGACTGACTATGCTGACCGCCAAGGGAGCATCAGTGGTCAAGGAGGAAGGAGGAAAAAAACGGGGCACTTAGGAAAAGAGGGGGAAACTATTAGTAATACGCGTAGTTTTAAAAATGTAGTTAGATTTGACGCTAACTATTTATTTAGACATTCAAATTAAGGGAATGCCCCCTGATACTACTATCTATAACCACTCCACCACCTTCCACTACTACCACTAACACAACTACGACTACTACTACTACTACGACCACTTCGATTACTACAAAAGAAATTATGTATCTGCCAAATTAGATAAATATTTTACTGAAAATACCAGGGCTTCTTTTAACACACACACACCACCACACACACACACACACACACACACACACCACACAGCTAATACAGGCTACAACGTTATCCAAGAAACAAACACAAGGTGACGTTCCAGTAATTGTTAATTAATATAATAGAGTATTAATATCTCTAAGAGCGCCCGTCCCGATAGCCTTGCCTTCCATCACTTTCTGTCCCACAACCCCGCCTGCCCCGAGTGGCAGGCATCCATTTCCCACAAACACTTAACACATTAATCAGCAGCCTTTCGGGTTTCTTTTGATGGTAATTCATAATGGGCGAGTTTCCGTGTACTGAATCAAGTAATCGCAGAACGTATGCCCATCGCGTTCAAGGACTCTTATCGGATATCACGCAGATCGTTTGCCCTCTAGGCGTGGTGGCAGAGATGCCGGGCTTGGGACAGAGATTATTCAGCCCCAAAGTTATTCCTTTTATTGTCCCCTTTGTCATGTTAGTACTATTTGTCACATGTTTTATTTATCATTTTCTTATTTTTCATCTTTTTTCTAGGCAAAGAGGCATAGGATGGGAGATAACAGTATTTGTCTAACATTTCCTAAGGATGATAGTGCCTGCAGGCCTTTGAAATTATTCGCTGTGCTGTTATACTTTTTACTATTATTATTTATTTTTCATCAAGCCTGTGTTGGTTAGACTTGTATACCCGTGACGGTGATTTTATTCTATGTATATTTGCGAAAATTCAAAGTAGGGTTTATTTCTTATATTTATATTTTTTTTAGCGACAGGTAATGGCATGTTTTGCCACTGCTTTAACACTATCATTCATGCTTATTTGCCGTATCTAATTATTGCTAATCTAAAATAAGCTAAGCTAATTATTTATGCTGGACGCGATGGGGAAATTTATTGTTATTTTGTGAATCAACAATTTTTTTCTTCTTCAATAATTCGAAAAACGATTGAAAAGAAAATATTTGATAGAATCATTTGTAGCAGCTGAGCTAAACCTGCTGTAGGTGTTGCAAAGGTCTTCGTCGTAACTTATCAAACGCATTACTACCGCCTTCTATTTAACCCGATGGAAATGTATGATGAAGGCGACAATTTTTTTGTTTCTTAATGTGAAAAAAAAACTGTGATGTTGATTTGACCGTGAGGATGGAAGTATCCGGTTCGTATTTCTGCGTGGACGGATTCAAAATTGGTTTATGATAAAGGTTTGCCAGGCCGTTCTACAGTACTGAGTGATGTTTAAAGGGGCTCAGACGACAAGGGAAATAATGAAAAGTCAGCCACGGAAGTTAGGTATTGAATGATAGATGGTGGGTTATGATGGCCACAGGATACCGTTTATGAAACAAGCAATTATTAACTATGAGGTGGGTAGTAGAGAAGAATCGTCTTCTCATCTATGCTTCTTTGAGTTTATCCTTGTTCCATTGGTCTTTTGACTTCCAGGTTCTCTTTCCTTTTCGGTCTGTGTTCTTTAGCTCTGCGACTTCCTGAAATAATACCCTCACATGGACAACTGCTTATGCGTAACGTAATTGTGAGTCTTACTCTTTTACTTAATGTCGTTGTTAGTGTCTTTCGGTTACAGGATTGCTCCTGCTTTTTAAAAAATATCCTGGTCACTACAACCTCGCCATCATTTATGCCTCACGACTGTATTAAGGTTACACTCCTTGTCTTTACTTGACCTCTAGTATTGACAACTAAGCAACCCTGCGCTTTTACTATCGCTGTATAAATTTTCAAACTTATCTAATGACGTGTTATCTTAAACTACCACGCCGCTATCTTTACAACGAGGGCAAAGGAATTGAAAATCAGTTTTGATTACTAACTATTCCAAACGTGGTCGGGGTCATTGCATTGCGTAAAATAAGTCATGGAAAGAAATAAAGGGTGTTGCCATTATAGCTGGACCAAAAAAGACCGTAATCAATGCAAAACTCACTCGTTCGCTTCCTACTTTATGGAATTCCGTTTCCTGCAGTTATTGGGCATTATGTGATTTCTTGAAAGGTAATCATGAGGGGCTTATTATCTTGCGCTTCGTTGCAGCAAAAAACATGAAAACAGAGATGCACACCTTTCCCGTGCGTGTGTGTGTGTGTGTGTGTGTGTGGTGTCGTGTGTGTGTGGTGTGTGGAGGAGGGGAAGGGGGCTGCGCTGGCCTGACGTCGCGGCGGGGGGCTGGAAGTGCTCGAGGTGCAAGAACCAATTTCCATATTAATCCCTAAACCCGTCCCCGCATAGCAGCAAAAGGCCTCTGAGCCAACTATACTCGCCGCGTCCTGATGACCGGGGTCTTTTCTTGTTGCGCGGCGGGACAGGAAGGAGATACCTTTTGCTCCACTTTGCATCTCGTGCGTCTTCTGACATCTCAGGGACTGATTATTTGCACCATTTGTCCCAACAGGATGATATAGTTCAACACCACACCCACACTATATCCACACAACCCACCCAACATCACACACTCCACACACACAACAAACACAACACACACACGAACACGCCATACCACACACGCACCACCACACACCGCACGCACGGCACACACACTACACAGACACACACACCCACACAACACACACACACACACACACACACACACAACACACACACACACACCTCACACACACACCACGCACGCATTACGCACGCATACGCACGCACGGCACGCACGCCACACACACACAACACACACAACACACACACACACACACACCACACACACACACACACACACACACACACACACACACACACACACACACATACACACACACACACACACACGTCACTATGCCTTTCCATTACCAATCACACAAGAAATAAGCTTCCCTTCACTTCTGTGGAATAAGTAAAATAATTGTCGTCATGTTGTCATAAGTGTCAAGGCGGCGTGGCCCGGGCACCGAGGGTGCCAGGAGCGTCACCCGTGAGTGTGAGGAGGCAGGAGTAGTTCCCCTTATCGTGTGACGTGCAGGCAGGCAGGTCAGGCAGGAAGTGAATGGGTGAGGGGCAGGCAGGCAGACAGGGGCAGGCAGGCATAAGTGGCGGCGGAGATTTGTCCTGCGATGATGCAGGTTTACCCCCCCAAACATTTCACACACTCACTGTTGCTTTTCATCCACACAGGCAATACCAATGAACTCTCAATCTCAAAGGCTGCGGCACAATGACGTCTTTTTGTCAACCAGTGAAATGACTTGTTACGAGGCGACGCCGAAATAGGGAACATGCCGGTTGCATTACGCACACGCTGCTTATTGAACACCTGTGGAAGCACTTGTTATAGTCAGTTGATTAAATCAATTAGTGCAGATGGTTAAGCCAGTACATAGCCAATCCTTGTACGATGGGAAACGTTGCTTGTCTTTGTCTCCGGTCTGTTACAACGCCTATTTTTCATCAATGCTTTGTTGCGTATTTGAGAAGGTTTAAGGGCTCTTCCTGGAGTGCTGGTATTTATGTAAGGAGCTTTCACCTTACCACGGTTGAAATTAGCCACCACCCGTCACTTTCCCCTCCCCCCCTCAACCTGCAGGCTCCATATCTCTACACCACGCTGTGTGCTGAGCCCGCAAAATTTTTTTTTAATTTTTTATCGAGCGAATATGTCACCCTCCCCGCTCCAGCCCCCCCCACGTGTTGTGTGCCGGTATTAGTTCCTCGCACTCAGAAAGGGTTGGACTGTTGAAGTCGTAATGCATACACATCCGTATATGCGTTATTGTGCCTACTATTGACGAAAGGGCACCGCACCTGCACCTCGAGGCCGCCACTGAATGCGCCGCGGCCGCCTGTCGCCTGAGTGAACGCCCTCATTTGACTTTATTTGTTTCCTTTGTACCCATCAGTCTAAGGTACGATTATTGAATCAAAATTTCTGCCATGGTGGGAACAGAAGATATTTTGTCTACGAGAGTGCCAGCCCACACATGTGAGTCTGAGGGGTCTCACGAAGGACTGTGGCGATTACAGTGTCGGTGCCGCGTCATTACGGCAGCCACGATGACCGGTGACTCCACCCAAAGCCCTTATTTATGCGGACCCCTTCAACCACAGCCACCACCTCCCTACAACCTTCCACGAGACGACACAACTGCACACCATTTATATATACTACTAAAAAGTACAAGAAAATGAAAACCTGTATGTTACTTTTTCATTTGTACCTCCAGCGCTGTAGTACAGCCAACATTACAAAACCATCCATACGCAGCGGGGTATATATGTATTATTTCTGGTGTTTATATAGCGTGCCCCGCGGCAGCGCAGCGATAATTACCCGAGCTTTTTTTTTTTTCCCTTATGCTGCGCTGGAGGCGAGTAGAACCTAGCATAGTAGGGAGTCCCTATAACCACCCAGACCCTGTGTTGTGCTACTTTCAAAGTAGCAAGAGTAACACACAGATTAGGAGTATAACCACAAAGACCCTCGTGTTGTACTTCCAGAGTGAAGCAAGAGTTAACACAGCACTTAGGAGTATAACCACCCAGACCTTATGTTCGCTACTTATCAGAGTACAAGAGTAACACAGCATCTAGTGGAGTAAACCACCCAGACCCTGTGTTGTACTTGCAGAGTAGGCAAGAAGTAACACAGCATTAGGAGTAGTAAACCACCCAGACCCTGTGTTCCATTACTGGCCACAGAGCAGCAAGAGGTATAAGCCTACAAACGCCTTTATTAGCGTTTAACTTAATGCAGCAGAGAATCTCATTTGCCGTCGCGGCGTTCATCTGTGACCCGCACCAGTCGATAAGCCGCTTCGTGTTCCTGTAATGATGCCGGCAAAAATGGCTGCACGTAATACTTGTATCCGCTAGTAAATGGACACACACACCACCACACCACGACACACACACACCACAAACCACACCACACACCACACCCACACATACCACATACAACATCAAAACATACACACACACACACACACACACACACACACACACACACACACACACACACCACACACATATGCAAGGCTGAATGCTTGTTTTACGCGCGTGGTGTGTATGTGCATGTGTGTGTGCGTGTGTGTGTGTGTGTGGGTGTGTGTGACTTGGTGTGTGTGTGTGTTGTGTTTGTGTGTTGTCGTGTGGTGTGTGTGTGTGTGTGTGTGTGTGGGTGTCCATTGGTACTTACTTCATAGCCGTGAGTTTGGGTGTGTGGGTGGACTTTTTGGAAACCAATGAAATCTTGTTTCCCACACAGTTTTTGTCTTTTAAGGGATTCCATAATGATTCCCCCCCCTCCCCCCACCTTGGGAAATACCCCCCACGCTGTCAAGACACTTATTCCGCGTCCTGCGAGTGTTGTTGTTAGTCTGCTTTTTTTCACCCCCCCCCTTGGCGGTCGTAGATTTTTCCACTATAGTCCTATGGCACCACCGCACAGCCACCAATCACCCACCACCATATCACCACCGCCCCCACCCCATCCCCACCACCACCACCTTACCACCCCCACCACCACCACCACCACCACCCCCACCACCCCCACCCCCACACCCCCATCCCCCACCACCACCACCACCACCACCACCCCCACCCCACCCCCCACCACCACCCCATCAACACCACCACCATCACACCATCACCCCCATCAACACCACCCCCAACCCCCCACCACCCCACCACCACCACCACCCCCCCAAAACCCAACACCCCCACCATCACCACCACCATCACCACCCCACTCCCCACCACCATAAAACCCCACCACCACCACCTCAACACCACCCCCACCACCCCCACCATCACCCCACCACCACCCCCACCACCACCATCAACACCACTACCACCCCCACCCCCACCCCCACCCCCATCACCTCACCACCCCACCCCCCACCATCACCACACCATCCCCACCCCCACCACCACCACCACCATCATACCACCACCACCACTACCATCACCACCCCCACCACCGCCACCCCCACACCACCACCCCCACCCCCCACCCCCACCCCCACCCCCATCACTACCACCACCACCCCCGCCACCACCACCACCACCACCCCCACACCACCATCAACACCACCACCACCCCCACCACCACCACCACCACCACCACCACCACAAACACCCCACCCCCCCCACCCCACGCAGAGGTGTTTGGAAGGAAATTTAAATTTAAACCCGATGGTGTTTTTTGGGTCTGTCGCCCCTTTTGTTTTCCCTTTTCCTTTTCTTATTTTTGGTTTTTTTTGTATTTTTCTGACTTTGTTTATCTTTTTTTTTTTTTCGCTTCAGCGTGAATGTTTTTTTGGTTCATCAGGGTGTGAATTTTTAAGAGGGATCGTGTACTGCCTGATTGGACCTGGGAGGGTTGTCGTTGGTGCTTATTACT
>JACEEZ010005205.1:0-27500 GCA_016584305.1 Chionoecetes opilio | reverse complement strand
GCCTGCGGACTTGTATCTAAAATATCGGAACATTATGTGCAGAGTACACGTCAAATAGGCGGTAAAGAATAAGTAGGAGTAAAACTGCGAAACTCATACTAAAGTGATCTCGACAAACATCAGATTGGAGTGATAAATGGCTATTAAAATTCAATTCCGATAAATGTAAAGTAATCATATAGGCAACGATAAAACTCCCAAAAGTAACTACGCAAATGCAAAATAATCGTAACTGACAGTACCGCAGGAAAAAAGGACTTAGGTGTCATCAGTCAGATGATCTGAAAACCAGTTCGCATTGCCCTAGCTGCCAGTAAAATAGGCACAATATGTATGTCAGGGCTTTATGCTCAAAACGTCACTTTGAACAATAAAAACTCCGAAGAGCTAATGACACAATTATACCCGTCTTGGTTAGGCCCGCACTTGAAATGATGACCGTTCCCGATTCTGGTCAGCCCGTTCATAAGTAGAGAAGCACATTGGAATCAGTGAAAGAAGAGAACCCAAACAAATTCCATCTTGCGAAATTTCATCTATGAAGAGAGGGTACTGCGGGAAAGATAATATGTTTCCTTAAAAGGATCCGTAGTAATCCGTGGGGACTTGAAGCAACCTTTAAGATCTAAAAGGTTTTGAGTCTCATTAATCAAGAGAACCTATTCGCGCTTTTCGAATCAAGTGACAACAGAAATCCAATGTTTTTAACAACTCCACTGTTAACCCCGTTGCATCACCGATTCCGTAACACATTATTTCAATGAGTAGACGTGATGATCGAACAGTACAGCAAATGTTGTCGGAGCCAGCACAAGAAACTACATTAAAAAACAGACATGCACGCCGCACTTGTCAAAGTAATAGGTATGTGATAGTGTACGAATTCAGTATCTAGTCCACGCCTATCGTTCGTTGTAGTGGTAGAGTTGTAGTTGTAGTTAGTATCTTTTTCAGATCCTTATACATTCTGCACGTGAAACTTCCATGTCCTATACTCTTTTAGGTGACATGGTATCTTTCACAACTGTTTTCTCTACAGCTAGGTGTGATAGTCTCAGTCGTATGTAGTTCCGCAGATAGCCCTCGTGTATGGACCCAATAGGTCTCCTGGTGTCTGTTATTATTAGGAACCGATGTAATCCTTCCTCCTCCTCCCCACACTCATGACATGAGTTTTTCCGTTCAAACCATTGAAAACAATACACATTTTGATCTTAGAATCGTATGTCTGTATGTCCATTCTAAACTCACCTTTCTCTTTGCCGTTTTTTTTCACTTTCTATATATCAAACATCACCTTTTTTCTCTATTTCCATGTATGATCACCTCCAACGAGTGACAGTTTTGTGATATGTAAATCACCGCGTCACCCTACTTTCACTCATACCATCTGACTAAGGTAATTCTAAATGTCTATTTCTACACTGTATTATTAGAGTCATAACCTCCATAGTGTATCACGTACTGCTAGTATAAATCTACTAACATAATACTCGTGGGTGTAGATGAGAGGGTGAAGGGATTGTGTTCGGGGTATAAAAAAAAATTCAGGATATGGATATATTTCGTTTTTTTTTATCATACATTATTGTTATTTGATCATATAACTTGACGTGTCTTGACCGTTCTGATAGAGAAAATGTGTGGGAACACATCCCACACATGCCACACACACACACGCACGCACGCACGCACGCACGCACGCCGCACACGCACACGCACACATAAATTCACATTGCCAGGACCACACGAGTATAGCTGAGCGTAGCTATACTACTAGGTCAAATAAACTACGTAAAAACATTATATCTATTGACAAACAAATAATTATACTGTCACAATACGATTATGATTTCGAGTTTGGACGTGTATTTGTATATATATGAAGTCGTGCCGAAGCGCATAGTGGATAGGTATAGGTGATAAAGTAAATTCAAACATCACTATGTAATAACAACGCCCCACCACCACGCATACTACCATCCACCACCACCTACCACCACCACTCACCACTGCACCACACACTCCAACAGTTCCACTCACCACACCTACAACCACCACCAAAATACCACCACCATTGCCACCACCAACACCACCACACCACGCATCGTGAAATGAAAATGCACGTTACTTATCACGCCGTGCTAGCTCGAAAGGGGTATATCGATGTTGTTGTTGTTGGCTTGATTGTTGTTGTTGTTGGCAGTGCTAGGATATGTATAGTTATTTTTGGCCACAAACAAAGATTAGCTGTTTATGAGGGTTTCATTTGTTTGGTATGATGATTTTAGTTGTTTATTTGGATATAATGGAGCGAGAAAATTGTTCCCCTATTCTGATCTCAGATGTTTCTTGGTTGTGCTTGTTACTTTTACTTCGTTTTTTTATTATTATTATGTGTTGATTTAAGAGTTTCGTCCAAAAAAACTTTTATTTTATACATTATTAAGGCTTAATGTTGAATTAAGGAGTGGACATGTTGTGCTAGATTTTTTTCTAAGTAGTTGTGTGTACGTATTTCACCTTCACTACCACTACAACACTAACGTTGCTTTTATACTTGTTTACTACCGTAATAACCAAATTTACCACTTACCATTATTACTTTGCTTAACCATAACTCCATCCTCCTCGTTAATGTCCTAACACAGTCGTGTATATCAACAACAACCTTACGTATACTCTGCCGCACGTTAAGTTGGCGAAAATATGTCCCCCTTACTCCCCCTCCCACGCACGGATTGTGATGAGGTGTGGGTGTTGTGGGGCATAGGGCCTGAACTTGGCTAAGGCATTCTCACCCAACACCTCAGCAATACCCGTGGTTGGAAGGGGGGAAGTGAGGGGCCGCATTTTCTTGGCTAACTTAACGCTGCGCGGAACACATGATTGATCCTTTCTTTCCTTACCTTTTTGTTTATATTAAATCCCTAGCTATGGACGATGCTGCTGCTCCCTTTGGTTCCCGACCTTGTCGTGTTTCTCGCCCAGGGTCCCTTCAGGAAACAGTATACCTCCATAGTTTTGCTAAGTGCTTGTGGTTTACCACGCTAAGGGCTGCCTCACAAAACAGGGCTCGCGTTGCATGGGTAATGAGAATAACAGGAGTGTGGCAAGTACACATATAGCATAGTAGTAGTGGTAGTAAATAGTCGCGCCTGATGTTTTGTTGATTCACACGGTTACAAGTGGCGCGTGAACTGCAGGGAATAATTTTAAAATTTGAAAGGATGGGGAAAATGCAGAACAGAGACGAGAGAATGGAAGGAAGGAAGGCAAATGGATAAAATTAACAGGAGGGAAAGAACAAAGAGTGAGCATCAGTAATAATAATGATAATAGTAACAGTAATAATCATAGGCTATTAATGATAATGATTAATAATGGTAACGATAATAGTAGTAATAAAACAATAACAATATGCGTAATAGGAATCCGCACACTTACAACGCAGTGAGCTTCTCCTTGACATGTTGGGACGCCATCACGATGCGTGGCAGAATACAAAGTCAGAAGAGCAGAGAGAGTAGATGGATGAGAAGCGAATGATGAGAGAGGAGAGACGAGAGAGGAGAGACTGAGAGAGAGATAGAGAGAGATGAGAATGAGCGTAGATGAGAGCCGAGAGTGAGATGAGTAGTGATAGATGAGAGAGTGAGAGAGAGAGAGAGATTTGAGAACTGACTAACCATACGTAGAACCAATTATCGAGGCCTTTCAATACTTGTCCAAAATAAGATACGTTAAATATTGACACATTTCTTTTTTCCTTTGTTCTCTCTCTGTTTCTTCTCTTCGTACCTCGTAGTTTACTTTCCCAATTGATTCTCGCCGGTTATAATGACACACATAACGCCTACTACCCCACACAGTCTAGTAACACCATTTACATGTTTCTCATAAATTTTCTACTTTAACAGCTCTAGACCAAAAAATGTATAGTGAAAAACGGTATCTTATTTTCTTCTTTTTTCCTATTTATTTTTATATGTTCGCGGTACTCTGTCCCAGTATCTACGGCGTGAATTATTATCTTATCATTATTATGTATTATCATCAACTCAGTGATTATCATTATCATTATCGGAACACAATATTCTCAGGACGTTGCAAATAATCCTTTGCATTCGCTTTTTTCCTAACTTTGCCATTTATTTTTTAGTATCAGCTTTTCTCGCGCCTTTTTTTTTTTTTATTTGCGTTTTTTTTTTTTACTAAGGTTCGTTTAGCACCATTGTAGACATGTCGTGCGGACCACCCGGGGATGATGATTTTTACGCCTATTGTAAGTAGTAATGATAGTGTTAGCAATAACTAATAGTAACACGCAGGAGGAAGCGAAAATATTCATCATCACGATTTGTTGTACTTTTCTTACAGTAAGACGAAATATTTTATTCATAAATCCATCGGTTATCAGTTCTATTTTTTTTTCTCTCTCTCTCTCTCTCTCTCTCTCTGCCTCTCTCTCTCCTCTCTCTCTCTCTCTCTCTCTTCTCTCTCTATCTGCTCTCTACTCTCTCTCTCTGCTCTCTCTCATCTGCCTCTCTCAAACTCTCTCTATCCTCTCTCTCCTGTTTGTTTGTACTTACTTCATTTTCCTATGCTGGGGTTTTCAGTCAGCCCATCCTCATCATGTTTCAGATCACAGTTTTCATGTAACATTGCATTATTATCACCGTTTATCACTATTCTACATTCGCGTGTTATCGTTGGTTGTAGTCATGTGAATCATATTTAAGTTATACATCACGGCCACGAATCGTAAACTATCAGTCACCAACAACTTCAAATACGTGGCAGTGTCATCATTTTCAGACATCACTATCATCATAATCACTAAACACGATCTTTTAAAGTCTCATCAAAGTCTAAACCACGCACTATATTTATCATCACCAGCTACACCATCACTCCCTGTCACTGTCTACGATCTTTGCAACTCAAACGACCTTTTCATCACCAATAGCGTTGTCACCACTTGCACGGAATACTACTGTATGTCTCGGGGCCGTAGCCTTCGTATTTCTTATCCGCAGTCTAGGTACCACCATACTCGTCATCATCAAGAACCCACGGATGGTTAGTAGCAAAGACCCTATCTAACGGACTAGACAGGGTCTTGGGTTAGCAGCCTCGGGATGAAGGGTGGGGTAAGCCGTCGCCTCAGACACACACCGAAGGGCTCGCTGCTCCGAGGGCGAGGGATCGCAGTCGGGTAACGTTGTCAGGTACAGAGGTTGTAAACACGCGAGTGATGGTGAGGACAAGCGGTAGAGGACGAGGAGGCATGGGCACATGAGGCGCAGGACGAGAGGGCGAGGGGGAGGGGGAGAGGGAGTAGGGGAGGTTGCCGCCTGGAGGTGAGGTGCATAGAGCCGTACGGGGAATCTTCCTCTGTAAACAAGGACAAGTAGCTGATTAGACTCCTTGTGCTGGCTGTGGAGAAGAGAAGGCTTAAGTTACACATACACACACACACACACACGCGCGAGCATACCAACACACACACACCCCACACACACACACGTCACACACACACACACACATAACACACCACACTAACAAACACACACACATACACACACACATCCACACACACATCAACACACACATACATACATACACAATGACACACACACACACACACCACACACACACACACACCACACCACACACACCACACACACACACACACACACACACCACACACATAGACACACACACATTAGTAGCACACACACAAACACACACACATACACCAACACACCCACACACGAAAAAAAATATGTTTGTGTTCTACTCGCCTCAGTCTTTCCTTGGGCGTCGTGGCGGCTGTGTTGCCCTGATTTTTTTTCCCACATGCCACTCTCCCTCTTCTTAGCCTCTGAGTCGTTCCCGCGCGGCCGCCATGGAAAAGAAACAGTTCCTACATTTCCTGCCTCGCAGCTACTCGCACAGGGAAGCGGTGGCCAGGGAGTGCACTGTGCAGGGCATGTTTACTCAACCCATCCTTGCCTGTCCCTCCCTGTGTTTTGCTTCTCTGCTACTCGCTGCTCTGCCCCAGTCACTTGAGGGGCGTGGTGTGCACGTGATTTCAGCACGTGTTGCTAACAGGACGCTAGACCATGACTGAGACAGTTTATTAACTTAGCTGACACGTGGCTCCTGTAACTTCTCTTGTCATCTCTTCTCATCCTTTCATTTCGCCGCGCGCAGCATAACCCCCCCGTCGGCGCTGGAGGCTGCCCGCGCTGCTCTGAAAGGGAGGCCGTGGACTGGAAGTGAGGGACGTTAAACTACACAGTGTGATTTGCGGAGAAACATACTTTTAATACAGCTCTTTTTTATGAGGTATGAATGAGGCAACTTTGCGGGCCAGCAAGGTCCTGGGCCAAGGAATGGCCGGCGCGGCACGGCGGCAACCGAGCCTCGGTGTCCTTCACGGGCGACCAGGGGCGTCCCGAACAGAATGTTTTAAACTGTAGTTTACGCACAAATTCATGCCACACCATCGCTACATCTTGTTTAATAGTATAAAGACTTGCGACCAAATATTTTTGCTGTCAAATTTCGTACCGTGTTCTTTTAAGTGCTCTGACTGAGGGCGCGGTGTGGCAGAGTTGGCTTGTGCGGCAAAACGCCGCGACTGTAGGATCACGAGCAGAGATGAGTCTCTGGGTTCTCGGGCGCCACTTTCCCTGGAACGACAACTTGGGACACTTTTTGCCAGGATCGAGGCGTCGTTGAGCGGCGCACAGCCAAAGCCTTCATATGAGTAAAAGCCGAGCACTGGGAAGCGGGATGGCCGTGACAGTCACGAGCTCGGTCTGCGTTCCGCGAGTCAGTAGGAGCGAGTGTTCACGCATGTGAGATGTATCCGCCGGCCGCGTATAAGAATAGGCTGTATATTTGGAAGTTTGTTCTCAAATATCAAATAAGAAAAACCGTGCTAACCACACACTAAAGAAATTGCCATATGAGACTTCAAGAATAGCATGAAACTTAAACTCTTCTCCATTAATAATTTTACTGTCGAAAACATTTTACCATGGTGAATCCCATAGAAGCGAATTTAATCAGCTTCATGTAATATTTGTATTCCTGTAAATGACTTAGAACCGTACATACATATAGCGTTAACTAAATAAATAACGCCATCATCAAAGGGAAGAAAATACCCGATTTCATGACATCTTTCTGTTAGTGTAACAGCTAATTATGTGCTATGGTTCTATTCACTTTACTCCAAAAAAAAAGAAAAACAAAAACAAGATGAAATGTAGCAACTGCGAAAGCTAATGAAATTGTTCTATTGATATTCTTCATGAAGTAAATGTTTTTTGAGCAAAATATTAGAATGGCGCAAGAGTAACAGTTCATACATATTTATTGGAGTCTCAAATGCCTTTCTTTAGTCTGTTTTACGGTTTTTATTGGTAAATTATAGAACAAACACTTCGAAGATAACAATATCTCTGTTTATACTGATAACACATATATTAGGTGCAAATACCCGATTTCATGATGTTATGCTAGATGAGATTAACGCTAATTTATGATGTGCTAATCTACGAGTTTGTATCAGAAACAAAACTTATAGCAATGGATGAAATCGAACTTAATTCCGCCCTTCTATTGATATTCCCCATGTATACATGTTTTCGGAGAAAAATATAAATGGCGAAGAGTAAGTCATGCCGTATTTCTTGCGAGTGTCTCATCAAGGCATTTCTTTCATGTGTTTTCGCGGTTGTTAATTGATAATATTATAGAAACAAACATCGTCCGTAAAGATAACACTATACACTTTTATACGGATAAACATAGAATCTAGGAGGTAACACTTGTCATCTCGTTGGCCTCGTACAGAAGCCGTCCGTGACGTCATAACCATGCTCAGGCGGCAGGTCCTGCACAGCCAAGAACGCCNTGCAAGCTGTCATCAAAATCTGTAATATTCCGTCACCCTCCTCCTCCTCCTCCTCCTCCTCCTCCTCCTCCACGTCCCGTTTCCGCAAATACTAATCAAAGTAACTTAATCAAGCGCCCTGTAACAGTGGACCCTAGACGCCCAGCCGGTAAACCCTCACGCAAGGTTACCAAAACTATCAAGAAACTTAAATTACTCTACACAAATGCCAGAAGCGCTATTTTAAAGCGTAATGAATTATTAGCATACGTTGTTGCCGAAACGCCAGATATCGTCAGTATCACTGAGAGTTGGTTCAACACAAAAGATAAACATTTATTAGCTGAAATAGCCATTCCAGGCTATAACACATTCCTAAATTGTCGCACGCATAAAGCAGGTGGAGGTGTCATTCTTTACATTAAAGAAAATTTGCAAGCAATCGAAATCGATAAAGTAAACAAAGATCATTATGACTCAGTCTACGCAAAGATTAAGCTAAACGGTAAATTGCTAACTATTGGGACAATATATCGTCCTCCCAAATCTAATGCGGAAGTCGATTGCCTCCTGTATGACGAGATAAAGTCAGTTGTCAACAATAATAACGATACAATTATTTGTGGAGATTTTAACCTACCTCGTATAAACTGGAATAATAATTCTGCTGATAGAGAAGGTATGCGATTGCTTGATATGGTCAAATTAGGCGGTAAAGCATATCCTAGAGAAAACTGCGAACTCATACAAAGTGATCTCGACAAACTATCAGATTGGAGTAATAAATGGCTATTAAAATTCAATTCCGATAAATGTAAAATAATGCATATAGGCAACGATAACCTCAAATATAACTATTAAATGCAAAATAAATCGTTAACTGAAGTACAACAGGAAAAGGATTTACGTGTCATCATCAGTAATGATCTGAAAACCAGTCCGCATTGCCTAGCTGCCAGTAAAAAGGCAAATATGATGTTGGGCTTTATTAAACGTAACTTTGAACATAAAACTCCGAAAGTAATGACACAATTATACACGTCCTTGGTTAGGCCGCACTTGGAATATGCCGTTCAATTCTGGTCGCCCTGTTTCGTAAAAGATCAAGCCAAATTGGAATCAGTGCAAAGAAGAGCAGCCAAACAAATTCCATCTCTGCGAAATTCATCTTATGAAGAGAGACTGCGGAAACTTAATATGTTTTCCTTAAAGAATCGTAGAATCCGTGGGGACTTGATAGAAACCTTTAAGATCCTGAAAGGTTTTGATGTCATTAATCAGGAGAACCTATTCGAGCTTTCAACTCAAGTGACAACAAGAAATAATGGTTTAAAACTAAACGGTCAACGTTGCATCACCGATCTCCGTAAAAATTATTTCAATGTTAGAGTCGTTGAACGATGGAACAAGTTACCAGCAAATGTTGTCGGAGCCAGCACAATAACTACATTAAAAAACGCGCACTGTAAAGTAAATGCGTATTGATAGTGCGAATTCGTATCTAGTCCCCCGTATCGATTAGTTGTAGTGGTAGTGGTAGTTGTAGTTAGTATTTTTCATATCCTATCATTCTGCACTATGAAACTTCCATGTTCCTATCCTCTTTAGGGACATGGTATCAACTTCCAACTGTTTTCTTACAAGTAGTTGATAGTTAGTAGTATGTAGTTCAGCAGATACCCTCGCTATGGACGAATAGGTCTCCTGGTATCTGTTATTCCTATGTAATTCCTATGTAATTCCTCCTCCTCCTCCTCCTCCTCCTCCTCCTCCTCCTCCTCCTCACAGTTCCTCCCACACTTCTTGGAACCTTCCCTCACACGTCACTCGCCTCATGCACTCCCACAGCACACTCACACGTCCTCACACTCTTTCCTACTTTACTCCTTCTACCTTCAATCTTTCACTGTTTCTAACTTTCTACCCACCATTTCTTGTCTTTCCCACGACCTTCACATGTCACAACTGGAAAGCGTATATTTAATAAAGAAATACGGAGAAACTGGTTCACAAATAGGGTGGTAAATGATTGGAATGGACTCAGTCGTTTTTTAAAAAAAAGTAACCTTTGGGAACATAAAAAACCCCCCCCCGGAAATTTTAATGGGAAAACCCAAACAATTTTTTTTAAAACAAACCTTTCCCTTTGGGGTTTTAGCCGGGGCCACCCTTTTGGGAAAAAAAAAGGGGCCGGGTCAATTCTGGTTTTTTTTCGGGCTTTTTTTTAAAAAAAGTAACCCAGAAAATTTGGGAACAGGCAAAAAACAAAAAAAACCATTTAAAAAAAATTTCCTTTTTAAAAGGGGTGGGGAAAATTTTTTTTTCCCCCTTTAAAAAATTAGTGGTGGGGAAAGGGGTAGTTTTTTTGGGGTTTGTTTTTTAAATTAATCAGGGCCCCCTTTTAAAACCTTTCCAAATTTTCCAAAAAAAATTTTTAAAAAAAAGGTTTAAACTTCCAACTGTTTTTTTTTCAATGTTGATGGTTTTTAAAAAGAAAAATTCCCCAGCAAATTTGGGGACCAGGCCAAAAAACAAAAAGGCCCGGGTAAAAAAATTCGAAATTTAGGGGAATTTCCTTTTCCCCCTCCCCCCTCCCTTTTTTATTTTAAGTTTTAAATTTTAATTCCCCTTCACCTCATTTGTTCATGCCTTTCCCCGGGGGACATTAAACTTCCACTTTTCTTTTTCCCCTTTTATTTAATTTTTCACGTTTTCAATTTCCCCTAACCTTTTTCTTGTTTTCCCCAAGGGAACCTTCCTTTCCCCCCCTTTTAAACCCCTTTATTTTAAAGTTGGGGGAAAACTATTCAAAAAAAGGGTTTTAAATATTGGAAGGGACCCCCACGCAATTAACGTCCTAATTTTTCCCAAACACTTTTTTAAATTTTAATGTTTTAAATTTTCAAAACCACTGTCTTTCCCAGGCCCTTTCCCACTTAAAAATTTTTTTAAAAGCGTTTTTTATTTGTTTTTTTTGTGGGGGTTGTGGTTTGGGGTGGTTTGTGTGTGTTGGTGGTGTCGGTGTTGTGGGGTTGGGAGTTGGGGGGTTTAAAAGCTTTGGGGGGGTAAAAGGTGGTTGAGATGAAGTAAAGGTTATTTAACGGTAAAATTCAAAATTTTAAAATTTCATAATTTTTAAAAAGCCTTTTTTAGTATTTTTTTTTCCTTTGGGGGGTTTTCTGTTTTTTTTTTCTTTTTTTTTTTTTTTTTTTGTTTATTTTTTTTTAATTTAGTTTTTGGGGTTTAAAGGTCCTTTCCCCAACCGGGTTTGTCCAAATTTTAGGGAAAAGCCCTTTTTGGATAAAATTTTTTCCATGATTTGTTCTAAGTTTTTTTTCCTTCTTTTTTACTGCTTTCCCCCCCTTTATTTCACCCTTTAATTTAAACCACAAGGCCCCCCTCCCGCCCTCCCCGGTTGTTCGTCCCCCCCCGTGTCCGTCTTTAAGGGGGTTTTAGGGAACTAATGGAACAACCCCCCGGGGGCGGGAAAAATGTGATTATTTTTTCGGCAGTTTTCCATTACCCCTGTTTTCCCCCCCTCAGGGATTAAAAACAACCCCGCCTAAATTTTGGGCCTTCGTGGTTTTTCGTTTTGGTTATTTTAAAATTTTTTCCTTTTTATATTTAAAGGGGCCCGGGAATTGTCGGCCGAAAAACAGGGGCCGAAAGGGCAATTTTTGGCGAAAGGGAAATTCCGGGGGGTTTTTTTTTCCGGGGGGGGGGTTCTAATTCCCGGGGGTTTTTTTCCAAAATTCCCGGGTAAGAAATCCAACAATCCCTGAATTATTAACCCTTTTTTGGGTTATTTTTGGTTATTTTTTCTTATTAAAAAAACTTGGGGGAAAAATTTTTAAGCCCCAGGGGGTTTTTATGTTGGCCCCGGGTTCGGGGGTTGGGGTTTTTGGGGGTTCCTTCGGCCTTCAAAAACCCCCGAAATGAAAACCGTTTGGATGACCCCCTAAAATTTTTTTTGGGGGTATTTTTTTTTTGTTTTTTTAAAAAAAAGGATATATTATAGGGGGAAAATAGTTAAAAGAAGAAATTTTAAGTTTTAGTGGGGGGGAAAAAAGGAAGGAAAGGGGAAAATGGTTTTAACCCAAATTTTTATAAGGGCGTAGAAAGTTGAAATTATATTTTTTAAAAAAGGGAATTTGGGATTAAAAAATTTAGAAGAGAAAAGATTTATTTTGGGAAAGTAGAGGTAGAAAGGGGGAATTTGGGTTTAAAGGGTAAAATTAGGCTATTTTTGTGGGGAAAAAAGGGGGGGGGCAACGGGGGGGGAAAAAAGGGAAAAAACCCATTTTTTGATGGGGAAAAGGGGGTAGAGTATATTTTTTTAAAAAAGGGTAATTGGGTAGGGTTTGAGGTTTTTATTTTTGGGGGAAAGGTCGGGGTTCCCCCCGGGGTTTTGGCTTGGTTTTAAAAGGGGTTTTTGGGAAAGGGTTTTAAGGGGGGGGGGGGAAAGGGGTTATAAAAGGGGAAAAAAAAAATTTGGGGGTTTACAAAGGGAGGGAAAAACTAACCATGAGATTAAAACCGCCCCCCCAAAAAATTTTTTAAAAAGGGTTTTTTCCTCGGGGTAAGGGGGCCCAAAGTTCCCCCTGGGGGCCCCCCGGCCCGGGGTTAAAAGGTTTTTCCCTTTGCAAAAAAATTTTAATTGTCCAGCCATAAAAATTAAAAAAAGAAAAAATAAAAAATTAAATTTGGTTCAAAAGGAAAAAAACAGGAGAAAAAAAATTTCTTTAAGCCACTAAAAATTTTCTTGGGAAAAAATTACAATTAAAAAATTTTTTTTATCGGGGAAAAGGGGAAAAATAAGGGCCCCGCAGCGGCCTGGCGGGCCCCGGGGGCCAGGGAAACCCCCCCCCCGATCTTTTTTGCTTGGGGGTCGTTTTTTGTGGGGAAATAAAAAAAGGAAAAAAAAAATTACCCACTTTAGGGCAAGGAAAAACCCCGGCCAAATGAAAACAAGGGGGTTTTTGGGATTTTGGGTCAGGGGGCCGGAAGGGAAAGACATAATTTTTTTTTAAAGTATGGAAAAAAAAAAAAAATTTTTCCCAAGGGAAAAATTTAAAAAAATTTGGAAAGGTTGGGGGAAGGAGCTCCGGGGGAAAGGGAATGAGGGGGTGGGGGGGGGAAAGGGTGTGGGGTGGTGGGGGTGGGTGTGGAATGAAAAAAGGGGGGTTGTTTGAGGGGTTGTTTTTGTGGGGGGGTTTGGGTTTTGGGAGGGTGTGTGTTGAGGTGTGTTTGGGGGAAGGTTTTTTGGGGGGGGTGGGGTTTGGGTTTGTTTTGTGTGTGTTGTGTGTGGGGGTTGTGTGGTGTGGTTTGTGTGTGTGTGTGTGTGTGTGTTTGGGGTGGGGTGTGGGTGTGTGGGGTGTGGGGGTGGGGGTGTGGTGGTGTGTGTTGTGTTGTGGTTTGTGGTGTGTGTGTGTGTGTGGGGTTTTGGTTTGTGTGTGTTGGGGGGGGGGGTTTTTGGGGGGGGGTGTGGGTTTGTGTGGGGAATTTTGTTTGTTGGGTGGTGGGGTTGTTTTTGGGGGGTTTGTGGGGAGGGGTGTGGGTTTGTGTGTGTGTGTGTCGTGGGTGTGTGTGTGTTTTTGGGGGTTATTGGGGGGGGGGTGGGGGGGGGTTGTGTGTGTGTGTGTTTGTGTGTGTGTGTGTTGCTTTTTTGGGTGTGGGTTGTGGTGTTGTGGGTTGGTTTGTGGGTGTTTGTGGGTGGGTGGGGGGTTGGGTTTTGTGGGGTGTTTTTTTGTGGTTGTGTGTGTGTGTGTGTGTTAGGGGGGGGGAGGGGAGGGGGTTTTGTGGTGTTGTGGGTTTAGGGGGTGGTGTTTTGGTGTTTTGTTTTTTTTTTTTTGGTTTTTTTTTGGGGGGGTGGGGGGTGGGGGTGGTGTGTGTGCTGTGGTGGGGTGGGTTTGGTGGTGTGGTGTGTGTGTGTGTAGGGGTGTGGTGTGTTTATGGGGTGGGGGTGGGTGGGTGGATGTGGGTTTGTGTGGTTGGGGGGTGTGTGTGGGTGTTTTGTGTGGGGGTTGTGGGGTTTGTTGTTTGTGTGTGGGGGTCTTTTTGTGTGGGGGTGTGGGGGGGTGGGGGGGTGGGGGTTTGGGGGTTGTTTTTCTTTTTGTGGTGTGTGTGTGGGGGTGGTGTGTGGGGGTGTTGTGGGGTGGTGTTTTTGTTTTTGGGGCCGGGAAATTCGTTGTTACTCGAAAAGGGAGCCCCCAGCTGAGCCCCATCTTGTGTTTTCGGTTTTTTTGTCCATTTTTTTCATAAAAAAAAACACTTTTTTTTTTTTTTTAAAAAAAAGGCTTTTTTTTTCCTTTTTTTTTTCTGCCCAAAGTTTTAGTTGATTAAAATTCCTAAATTCCTTTTGTTTTCCCTTCCCCCCCTTAAACCCCTTTCTTCTTTTCTTTTTCTTCTTCTTCTTCTTATTCTTTTTCCTTTTTTTTTCTTACTTTTTTTTTCTTCTTTTTCTTCTTTCTTCTTCGTTTTTTCTTTTTTTTTTTTTTTTCTTCTTCTTTTTTTCTTCTTTTCTTCGGGCTTTTTCTTCTTTTTTTTTCAAATTTTCCATTTTCCTTTCCCCCACTTCCACTTTTCCTCCCCCTTTTTACTCTTCTTCTTCTTCTTTTCTTCTTCTTCTTCTTTTTCTTCTCCTTCTTCAACTTTCCCTTCCCCCCTCCTCTTCTTCTTTTACTTTTTTTCCCCCTTTCCCCCCTTTTCCTTTTTCTTCCCACTTTTTTCCACTTCTTCCTCCTCCTTTCCCTTCCCTTTCTTTTTTCTTCTTTTTTTTCCCAATTTTTTCCCCATTCCTCCCCCCCCTCCTTCCCTCTTTCCTTCCCTCCCCTCCTTTCCCCCCTTTTCCTCCCCCTTTCCTCCTCCCCTTCATTACATTTTTCCCCAAAAGGCCGGGTACAAAAAGGGACCAAGAAAAAAAAAATGGGGTAAAAGAAAAGGGGGGATTAAAACCTTTGGGGGGTTTCTTTTTGGCCCCCGTTCCTTTTCCCTTCCCCCTTCCCCCCCCTCCCCCCCCCCCCCCCCCCGGGGGCCCCCCCCCCCGCTTTTTCCCCCCCCCCCCCTTCCCCCCCCCCCCCCCCCCCCCCCCCCCCCCCCCCCCCCCCCCCCCCCCCCCCCCCCCCCCCCCCCCCCCCCCCCCCTTTTCCCCCCCCCAACCCCAAAAACCTTTGCCCAAAGACTCGTACATCTTTTCCCCAGTTATTTTTTTAAAATAGCCATGGGACTTGACGTTCTTCCGCCGGCCCCCGGAAGGATCAAAGCTGGACTCAGGCCCGCCTAGGAAAGAAAGGTCTAATTTTTTGGTACGTGGTGGGGGTGGTGATGGTGGGTTGTATGTAGGAAAGAAAGCATTTAAAAGTATTTAGTAGGAGTAGGGTAAAATTTAGTATTAGTAATAGTAGTAAAAGTAGTAGGGGGTTTTGTAAAAAGTGGTGGTGGGATAGTTTTGTAGTAGTGGTGTTTAGGGGGAAAAAAGTAGAAGTAGTAGTAGTAGTATTTAGTAGTATAGTGGGAATAGTAATGTAGTATTTAGTAAATGGTAGTGTGGGGGGTGGTGGGGTTTGGTGGGTTATAGTAGTGGTGGTGGTGGGGTTTTGGGTGGGTTTTATAGTAGTAGTGGTGGTGAGGGTTTGTTTTTAGTACTGGGTGGTGGGGGTGGTGGGGGTTTGTTTAGAAAGTAGGGGGTTTTCAAGTCCAAAGACAGTAGTAGTGTAGTGTAGTAGTAGGGTAGTAGTAGGGGTTTGATAGTGGGTTGGGTTGTAGGAGAAAGAGGTGGTAAGGTGGGGTTTGGTAGGGGATAGTAGTGGGAAAAATGATAATTGGTGTGGTTGATTTTGATGGGTATTTTTGGGTTTAAGAAAAAGATAAAAGTTTATTAGGGGATGGTAGAAAAAAAGGATATATAGTGGTAATTTGGGTGGGCTATGGAAAAAAAAAAGGTTAGTTTGGGTAATTTTAGTGGGTATGGAAAAAAGTAGTGGAAAGTTTTTGTGGGTTATGGAGAAAGTAGGGGTTTAATGTTAGGGGGTTATAAAAAAAAAGTAGTGGTGGGGTGTTTAGTGGGGTTATGAAGGAAAGTGTGGAAAGTTTTAGGGGGTTTATGAAAAAAGGGTTAGTGGTAATGTTAGTGGGCTAGGGGAGAAAGAAAGGGGTTTAAATGTTAGTGGGTTATGGAGAAAAGTAGTGGAATATTACGTTAGGGGGTTTTAGAAGAAAGTAGGGGAAATTTTAGTGGGTTATAGGGGAAAGTAGGGTAATTTTAGGGGGGGTTTGAAGAAAGTGGGGTGGGAAATGTTAGTGGGTTATGAAAAAAAGTAGTGGTAATTTTAGGGGTTATGGAGGAAAGTGGGGTTTAATTTTTAAAAGGTTGGGGCTAGGGAAAAGGAAAGTAGTGGTAGTGTTAGGGGTTATGAAGAAAGAAAGGGTAGGGGTAGGGGTTAGTGGGTTTTATGAAAAAAAAGGAAAGTGGAAAATGTTAGGGGGTTTTTAATGAAGAAAGAAAGTGGTGTGTTGTTTTTTATGGGGGAAAAAAAAAATATATTGGAGGGCGGGGGTTAAAAGGGGGGAAAGTAGGTCTAGTTTTTAGTGGTAGTTTTTGGGGGGGCCCGGGAACACAGGGGGTTTGGAGGGGGACAGGCCCTTTAATTTGGTTTAAAGCGGGCTTTGCCACTCAAGGGGAAAAACATTATAGAAAATATTTTGTGTTTTTTTGGGTTTTAAACCCCCTTTCCCACCCCCCAGATTTTTCCTTTGCTATGAAAAAAATTGTCTTTTGTTAACCCATTAAAATTTCAAAAACTAATTTTAATTATCCCAAAATTAGGGTTTGCGTGGGTAAAGGGTTTACTAGGCGGGGTTTTTCTATAAAATTTGTTTAATTTTAATTAAAATGCTAATTTTTAAAGGGGAAAAAAAAAACAAGGGAAAAAATCACTTTTGGGGGCCCTTAAAAGGGGTTTAAAGGGCCCCCCTTCCCCAAACTTTCCCCCCCGGAAAAAGACGAGAGCAACCATGTAGCGACTCGGCACATACCCTTGGAGGGGGTTTTTGGGGAACGGGTCGCCGAGGGGAAATTTCCCTCCCCCCAAAACACCAATCTGGAACTCCCCAAAGGGGAAATGTTAACCAAACCCTGGAATTGGAAACCAATTAACCAAAATGATAAAAGCTATTGGGGTATTTCACCCCGCTGAAGGCAGGAAAAAGAAACAGGGGTTTAAAACCCGATTAAATGTATATTTTTGGGTTCCTTTAAAAATTAAAAGGGAATTGGAACACTCGTGACGGCGGCCGGGGAATTCCTATGGGCCCCACCAAGTTCCAGGTACCGTGGGGGACAGTCTTTTTCAAGGCGTAAATTTGGTCTGAACGGGGGTTTTGGAGTCTGTGGGCAGTCCGCAACGAAACACAAACATTTTATAAAAAAACCCTTTTTGAATTTTGTCCGACCTCAGTAATTCGGGGGCCCAACTCTGTGCAAATCGTTTTTGAATTTTGGCCAAATGGGGAAATTGACGGGAGCATCTTATTAATCGGTTTTTTGGAACGGCAAAGGACAGACTAGACTATAATACCGACTTGAGTCATTTCAAAAACCGGGATTTTAAAACTAAATTTGTTTACGTAATATGTAAAATTGGACCCCGAAAATTTTCGACATTTGAACGAATAAAACCCAGTGGCAGAAAACCCGCCCCCCAAAACGCAAAACCACACAACAAAACCCCACACCACCCCACACACACAAAAACCACACACACACACACCACAAAAACCACACACGCACACCCCACACCACAAAACACACACACACCCCACCACAAAACACCAAAAAACACCCCAAAAACACACACAACCCCACAAAACCAAACATAAAAACAAAAGAAAAAAAGGGGAAGCTACAAGAGGCCTTTGGAGACCTAAACGGGGGGTGGTTTCCTGTTTCCCCTTAAACACTATCAACACCCACCCTTTCATCCCACCATAATTTACCCACCCTTTTTTTAAAGCTCTCTAAGGCCCTCCGCACAAAAATACCTTTTCTACGGGAAGTCCTTCCAATCATTTACCCCCATTTTTGGAAACCCAAAGTTTTTCCTTTTTTTTTTTTTTTAAAATTTCGACGCATTTCCAGTTTTGAATCCGTTACACACACACACACACACCCCACACCCACACACACACACACACCCCACACACACACACACAAAACACACACACACACACCACACACACATACACACACACACACACACACACACACACACACACACAAAACACACACCACACACACACACACACAACACATACATACACACACTGGGAACTCCGTATTGTAAGGGTTAGCACGCTCGGCTCACAACCGAGAAGTCCCGGGTTCGATCCCCGGGCGGAGCGAAGACAGACGGGCGGTCTTCTTAAAACCCGAGCCCCTGTCTGTCAGTCAGTTATCACTCCTAACATATATAATAACTTCCATAATTATTACTAGTGAATTACACCTAATTATCAAACAAGTTTCACACGTATTATAACTTCCATACAGGATATGGTGGAACGCCGACGTGAGTTTCGACAGGGGATGCTTGCAGCCTATGTTGATCTCAAGAAGGCATTTGACTCAGTGCATCGTGAGTCACTTTGGGATCTTCTGCGACTTCGAGGGATCCTGCAAGGACTTTTGGGTTTTGATAACTGGTCTGTATCCTGGACTGAGAGTGCTGTGAAGTGTGGGGCAGGTGTATCCAGCTTCTTTCCTGTGAATACAGGAGTGAGGCAAGGGTGCGTCCTTGCCCCATCACTTTTCAACGCTTGTATGGACTGGGTATTGGACAAGGTTGTAGATCAAAGTGATTGTGGAGCTTCCGTCGGCAACACCAAGATCACTGATCTTGTTTTTGCCGATGATGCAGTAATCTTTGCTGAGTCGCTGGAGGTCCTGGTGATGGCTCTCGAGGCGCTGCACGAGGAGGCAAAGCCTTTGGGACTTGATGTCTCCTGGCTCAAGACCAAAGGGCCAGGTGTTTGGAGATTACTAGATGAAGCAGTACAGTCTGTTCATGCGTGTGGCGAGGACATTGAGATCTTGGAAAGCTTTACATACCTTGGTAGCGCAGTCCATAATGACGGCGGGTCACGTCAAGAAGTCTTACGGCGGATTGGCATAGCCCACGGTGTTATGGACTCGCTCAGTGGGAGTATTTGGCGTTGTCGGTACCTGTGCAGAAGGACAAAGATCCGGATCTTCAAGTCGCTTGTGATCCCTGTCTTACTCTATGGTTGTAAGACATGGACACTAAATAGTGACTTGAAGAGACGAATCAATGCCTTTGGTAATAAGTGTCTTCGCAGAATCATGAGGTATCGCTGGGATGATTACGTGTCAAATCAGCGAATTGCACCGTGGAGATGAATCGAGGCCTATTCCCTGCATAGTCCGTCAGCGCCAACTTCGGCTATATGGGCATGTGGCACGCTACCCGTGAAACCATCCTTCCCATCGGGTTGTATCTGTAAGAGACAATCCGGCGTGGAGGAGGCCAAGGAGGCGCCCACAAGGCTCGTGGCTGGGGCAAGTTGAGGTTTCTTGTCGAGAGCTGCTTGGTATGGGAAAGGAGCCTGCATGGGAGCTCGCGCGTGGTGACCCCCGGGAGTGGCGTCGTAGGGTGGGCGAGGCGACGCGCCCCCCGGCGTATGCTCCTAATGATTGATTGATACAGGATATGTGCATGTACTTAACATCAAAAGAAACAGTATATTTTTAGGAACATATTAAACATATAATTATATATATATGTTATATATATATATATATATAATATTTATATATAATATATATATATATATATATAATATATATATATATTAAATTATACATATATCTTCCTGCTATGTTTCACCGTGAGAACCATGAACACCTTGCACTCTCTAAGCCCGAGCTAAGTATGTCACAGGACAAATGCCTAGCTATCTATATAAAGTTAAGACTCAACGACCCATGTACCGGAAATGACGAGAGGCCAGAATCACGAGAGGAGAGGGAGAGCAACAAGAATCTCCACGCTACCAAGACGCTCCTCTCAAGCGTTCATCCGAGACTCCCTGGCTTGGTGTCACTACATAATTGGTTGTAAATATTCTATGTTCATTATTGGACTCTAAATAAATGTGTACAAGCTGGACGTACATATTTAACTCACCCAAATAAGTCTACAAATATACCGACTTATATGTCCACCCAGCAGTGAATGGGTACCGGGTGTCAGCCGGGGGTTTGTGACCCCCCTCCCGGAGTGATGGCTTCGGCCAACACTAAGAACTAAGGATGAATGATAAAAATGTTGATATGGAGACGGGGCCATACGAGCGTCGCTCTGGCCCTGTAAAATAAACTAGATGAATACAACTAGATGAATACACACACCCGACACACACACACAAAACACACACACACACACACACACACATACCACACACACACACACACACGCGCACACACACACACACCCCACACACACACACCACACACACCCCACACACACACACACACACACACACACACATACACACACACACACACACACACACACACACATACACACTTATCCCTGTGTTCCATGTGGCGCCGTACACATCACCACCTTGATCCCCACCATCAATAAGTCGAGGCGTAACAAGGTAGAGAGGCGATCAGTGTCCGTGGTGGTCCTGGGGTCCGTGGAGGGGTCCTTGGTGGTCCTGGGGTCCGTGGAGGGGTTCGTGGTGGTCCTGGGGTCCGTGGAGGGGTCCGTTGTGGTCCTGGGGTCCGTGGAGGGGTCCGTGGGGGTCCTTAGGTCACTGGAGATGTGTGCTGCTGGAGGTAAAAGGTAAAGATGGGGGCATACGTTAAGCTGCACGTGGCCTCGGTGCTCATCTCCGTCGCATTAGCCCTTGAGCCTGTGGTGGGTGACAACCCGTAACCCCGGGACACAGGGCTAGTGTGACATCCGGGTTACTACAGTTACCTTCCCCAGGTTTCCCCAGGTACCCATTTATCAACCCCGAAAGGGAGGATGAACAGCTGGTTTGAGCTGGCCGCCGACCCTGGCCCGGCCTTCGAACCAGGGCTCGCAGATTCGTAGGTAGACGCGCTAGCCACTACACCACGGAGGCTGCAGCGGGGAACCTGGCATAATGCAAGATTTATTGACTTTTAAATATAGTATAGTAAAGATAGTATGTATTAATTTTGGTATAATGTGTCACGCCGCGAAAAAATGCTTTGGGATTTATGACTATCAACTACCAAGGTTAAGACAGACAAGCAAACATTTGTGCACTTCACCCCTTCACGCCCAGATCTCTCCATTGCTATATGAAATCGTCTGTTGCTAGCCATAAAATTACGAAAACTAACTTAATTTTCCAAATTAGTTAGTGGACAAGGATACTAAGCAGGTCATATCTATAAATTATTGCTTATAGTCATTAAAAATCGTTTAATGGTGGTCAAATTACAATGGAAATTACGTTCTGGGCCTCAAGGGGTTAATCCTTACCCCAAAACGTCGCCCGCGCGCTGCATGACCGTGTATAGGCAGGGCAAATGTGGTCTGGGTGGAATCCGGTACTATCTAAAAAAAAAGTTGCTGCGTGTATTCTTAAATATTCAGTTATAATCGTAACATCGGTTTTAATCGCTTATACTCTGCATTTATAACTGACAAAAGTGTTTCTGAGTCATAACCAGGTCGGGAAAGGAAGAAAATAGGACAAACTGATTTCTGTTCATATTGGTTCTGGTCTGTAATTACTCCCCCACTCTACCATTTTTACAAACTCACAAAATTGACATTTGAGGGCTTTAGGGTTGCGAATAGGTGTTTACTTGGGCTTTAGGGCAGCGAATAGAGGTTTACTTGGGCTTTAGGGCAGCGAATAGAGGTTTACTTGGGCTTTAGTGCAGCGAATAGGGGTTTACTTGGGCTTTAGGGCAGCGAATAGGGGTTTACTTGGGCTTTAGGGCAACAAATAGGGGTTTACTTGGGCTGTAGGGCAACAAATAGGGGTTTACTTGGGCTTTAGGGCAGCTAATAGGGGTTTATTTGGGCTTTAGGGCAACAAATTGGGGTTTATTTGGGCTTTAGGGCAACAAATAGGGGTTTATTTGGGGTTTAGGGCAACGAATAGAGGTTTACTTGGGCTTTAGGGCAGCGAATAGAGGTTTACTTGCGCTTTAGGGCAGCGAATAGGGGTTTACTTGGGCTTTAGGGCAACAAATAGGGGTTTACTTGGGCTTTAGGGCAGCGAATAGGGGTTTACTGGAGTGCTATTAACTTACAATCGACAGAACCATGTATATTCCCCCATGTACGAATCTTATGAATGCTAAGCATTCCTGCATATATCACTGTAGACTAGTTTGATTTACTACCATCAGACTTAACTTGATTGCTATTCGGGTCATGCATAGTACATGTATATTTATTACCAGGGCACACTATAAATCATGACAAGCCATACACCACCATACATTACACCATACATACACCATACACCATACACCATACACAAACACATACATTGAACAGGGAGTGTCGCCTCTATACATAATGGATATAAAAACTCGTACACTCACGCCATTAATCAACAAAGACCAAGACTTGCATACACATACATACATACATACACATACATCATCATATTATAAACTGATACATTACCTTTCTCCCGAACAGAGTGGCTCCCTAACGCTATGTATTTCAAGACGAGTATTGTTCGAGTATTGACGTGAATGAAGTTAATATTCATGCAATGCTGTGTGTGTGTGTGTGTGTGTGTGTGTGTGTGTGTGTGTGTGTGTGTGTGTGTGTGTGTGTGCGTGCGTGTTGATTTGATTTGATTATTGGGTTTCAAGACGACGAAACAAAGGAGGTTATTGTCGTTTGGGTGATGTATAAGTTTAGTTAAATAGATGATAGATAGACGGTCAGATAGCTATAAGATCAGTATAGATAGGTAGATAGGAAGTCGTATATACATTATCTCTCTCTCTCTCTCTCTCTCTCTCTCTCTCTCTCTCTCTCTCTCTCTCTCTCTCTCTCTCTCTCTCTCTCTCTCTCTCTCTCCTCTCTTTTCTCTCTCTTCTCTCTCTCTCTCTCTCTCTTCTCTCTCTCTCTCTCTCTCTCTCTCTCTCCTCTCTCTCTCTCTCTCTCTCTCTCTTTTCTCTCTCTCTCTCTCTCTCTCTCTCTCTCTCTCTTCTCTCTCCCCTCTCTCTCCCTATCTCTCTCTCCTCTCTCTCTTTTCTCTCTCTCTCTCTCTCTCTCTCTCTCTCTCTCTCTCTCTCTTCCCCTCTCTCTCTCTCTCTCTCTCCCCTCTCTCTCTCTCTCTCTCTCTCTCTCTCTCTCTCGCAGGTAGGTCACAGAGTAACTCATTAGTAACCTCCTATTCATTATAACTAACTATGTACCTTGCGTCTCAAAGTAAAGCCATTAATTACGACATTACAGACTGCGCCATTCCTCTTTCCATAATTCTACTGCTTCATGAAGATCTATTTTTATATTTTCAGCGATATAAGATTATTCAGAAAGAAGGAAAAAAACATGATATTTAGACCACATTATCTCCTCACCCGGCCATTCCTGCGCCTAATCTGTGACAATCCTCTAATGCCCCACAATCGGAATCCTGTGTTAACGCAATCGCAGACAGTCCGGCAGAGAGGCAGCACTCGACGCCTATGTGTAGCTACTGCCAGGAACTTGGGTGCTGAGGGTAAAGGCGCTATTACACGGGCACTTTTCTGCTCACTGAGCAGATTTCACTGAGCAGATTTCACTGAGCTGCTCAACGAAACTATTACACGGTGATCTGTGTTTTGATGAGCAAAATGCATACAGACCTGAGTGCGGTTATGATATAAATTATCATAGCGCTTCCTAATAAGCGGTGTTTGTTGTAATGGAGAGAGCTATATTTTGCGCAAAAAAAAAAGAAAAAAAAAAGAAAAAAAAAAAAAAGTATACTCTGTGGTTAAAGTTAGGTTAGGTTTCATTACAACCTTTAAGGTTAGGTTAGGTTTAATTAAAACCTTTAAGGTTAGGTTAGGTTTAATTAAAACCTATAAGGTTAGGTTAGGTATAATTAAAACCTATAAGGTTAGGTTAGGTTTCATTAAAACCTTTAAGGTTAGGTTAGGTTTCATTAAAACCTTTAAGGTTAGGTTAAGTTTCATTAAAACCTATAAGGTTAGGTTAGGTTTCATTAAAACCTTTAAGGTTAGGTTAGGTTTCATTAAAACCTATAAGGTTAGGTTAGGTTTCATTAAAACCTTTAAAGGTTAGGTTAGGTTTAATTAAACCTATAAGGTTAGGTTAGGTTTCATTAAACCCTATAAGGTTGGGTTTAGGTTTCATTATTATTATAATTTTTTTTTTTTTTTGGGGGTGTTGCGCAAAATAAAAACTATCTCCATTAGAACAAGCACCTATTGTAGGCCAAGAAAAAATAGTTGGTGTCTCTGAAAACGACCGCGAAACTCTCGTCCATTATTACCAAAAGTTGTTTCGTAGTATATATGAAACCATAGTCGTTTCGTACACTCAGCGCAGAGTTGAACTTGACTACTAGAGTTACGAAATGACACCAGGTATGTACGAAAATACTCAAAATCAGTGTACGAAACTAACTACTTTCAATTCAATATACCTAATTAAGAAAGGTTTTTTGATTAGGCCCAAAGGTTTTTTGATTCATTTTAAACTTCTGTAATCCCCGAGAGTAGCTTCTATGGACCACTGTGGCTCGCGCCGTACCCGTGGCCGGGGGCGGTACGGGGCTGGCGCCGTTATAGTGGACGAGAACTACGCGTTCGCTCTTTAGGTCAGGCACACACACTCGGGGCTAACACCGCACTCTTAGCCTCTCTCGCTTTACCATATACACCACACCTGTCACTACACACCTGTACGGCCTCGCAACACACCTGTCGCCTGTGTATCACCGTAAATAAATGACTTGGAAGGTCAGGCTTCTTGGGTATCGAGGGTGTATGTTTTCTTTTCTAAAGTTTTTTTTAACAAATAAAGGGCTATATATGTTCCATATTGTAGGATGTGCCTGAACTAAGTCAATCAGTAAGCTTTCCATCTCGTCTGTCCAGTCAGCAGGCATGTAGATGTCTTCTTGAGAGTTTTAGAAGAAAATGATCTTGCAATAAATAATATAGTCATCCACTAATTTCGGTCCTTTATAACAGAAAACGTTTTTGCTCACTCAAATGACGAGCAAAAATAGCTTTGAAGTAGTTCCCTGTCTGCTCAATCAAACAGGCTTTGGTTGAGCAAAATCCTCAAAACTGCTCAGTGAAATCTGCTCACTGAGCAGAATAGTGCCCGTGTAATAGGGTGGCCACGGTAATAGCCGCTTAAAGCAGCGGCGATGCAGATCTTGATCTTGAGTTGGGAGTCACCCAGCAGATGCTGTCAGTGAAGCCTTTGGTCCGGCGTTCTCCCACACACGTAATCTGTTGGGAGAGAAGCAAAAGGGGGAAGCAAAACTAGGGATTTCTTTTTCCCCTCCTTCCTCTCTCTGCATCACATTCATACGGGGTCCCCCATCACTGAGGGGCCCCCTGCCTCCCATGCTCTCTCATGCGTGTTCTCCAAGAATTCTCCAAGAATTCTTTTACACTCTCAATCACACGACTGTCACTCCTCCACTCAGCACACAACCCCAGCAGGTACTCCATCTCCACACTCCTGTCTCTCATCTCTCGCCATTCTTCCACTCCGACCTCTCCTACCACTACCTCCAACATCTTTGTTCTAGCATACTCATACCGTTCACATTCCAGCATTAAGTGCTCCACGGTTTCATCCACTCCTGTCACACACATCACACACACCTTGCTGCCATCATTCTTCCATCTGTACTCCTTTATGTCTTGATCTTGATCTTGATGTGTTTGTTTGGGAGTGTGAGCTTGAGCTTGAGAGTACATTGGAGGTTCAAAGAGAGAGAAGAACCCAGAAAACATAAGAAAAGTACATTGTAGGTTCAGAGAAATAAAATGAAACCATAAGAATAAACTTTCGCATACACGAAATTTTATAGACATAAGAACATAAGAAAATAAGGAAGCTACAAGAGGCCGTGAGACCTACACGAGGTAGTGCCTGTAAATAATGAGTGTAGACAATTATGAAATATTATTTACCCCGACTTTTTCCTCGGTAAGGATAATTTCGGTTATACAAGACGAGAACAAATCACTTTTTCGTTGCCAAAGATTATGCCGACAACAGATTACACGTGAGGGAAAAAAATAATAGAGATAAAAAGTAAACAGAAAACGAGGAAATAGGTTAGGGGAGTCTTCTCAAAACTTCTTCTCTTTTTTGTATCCCTTTGTTTCCTGTTATAAGGTAAGAGTTTTGTTGTTTCTTAGTTTCGTTGTGTTCCTTGTATTCCATTACCGTAGATAACACTAAAGTCGCCAGGGCAACGTTTTTTTATTTTATTTACAGACGTGTGGTGGCGTTAATACATACATTTCTACATCCATGATTTCAGTAAAGTTAGAAGGGGCTATCTGGAGAGTCTGCGTCATTTTGTGTCTTCATCTGTGTCATATTGTGGCTATAAGTGAACAAATTACCAAAATAAAACCGAGCGGCGACGTTGGTATACCGGCTACACTAAGATCACCATCTAGTGTTTATGTTCTGATTATCCTCCCGCCGTCGGCGTCGCGCGAAAAAAAACGAGTAGGGAAATTTGAAACCGTATATACTTGCAGATACAAAGCATAAAACAACGGTGAAACAGGGTAGAGTATACAGTCATGATATAAACTACTGTGTATCATCTTCAGTGGCACATACACAAATCAGTAGTGATGCTATAATTCGTAATGTATGGCGGCTGGCGACATTAGTGCACCGTGGCGACTATAGTGTTATCTACGGTAGGGGAATCTTCTCTAAACTTTTTTTCCCCATGATTGCAGGCACTTGATCGTCACAAGTATAGTCTCTCTTAGCTACAATCTTCCTTCCCTTCCACTCTCTCCCTTCCCTTCCACAGCATCCAGTTACTCCCATTAGCACGCCCCTTACTCTCTCTTTTCCCCTCCCGAGCACCACTCTGCATCCCATTATAATAGCCTGGTACCGACCCTTAGCTTTCCTCCCATTAATATTCATCCCCATTTGTCCCTCATGGTGTCTTGTAATGGTTCCTCTGATTTGAGACGCCCCCCATTAAGTCCCCTCTAATGCCTGACAGCTGGTGCCCATTAGTCGATCTGTAATGGTGGATTGTGATGGCTCCTCCTCCTCCTCCTCCTCCTCCTCCTCACTATCTAGTTAGTGTAGGGTAGTTAAAGCAAACAGCCTTGTAAGGACCTATCGGTCTGTTGCTGTTTGTGTTTCCTTTGTATTCCTTTGTATTCCTTTGTATTCCTCTTCTTCCTACTGTGTCTCGCTGGCTGTCTGGTTATCTGTCTTTGTCTTATAGTTCGTTCCTTGTCGCTTATCACTTCGTACTGTACCTGTTATTTTTTTTTTTCTCCTCTCTCTTCTCTCTCTCTCTCTCTCTCTCTTCT
>JACEEZ010005204.1:0-11011 GCA_016584305.1 Chionoecetes opilio | reverse complement strand
AGTCTTAAAAGTGTGGGGCAGGGGTATCTAGCTTCTTTCCCTGTGAATACAGGAGTGAGGCCCCAAGGGTGCGTCTTTTGCCCCATCTTTTTTCAACGCTTGTATGGAGGGTATTGGAAAAGGTTGTAATCAAAGTGATGTGGAGCATCCGCCCCCCCCCCCCGGCAACCCCAAAAGATCACGGACTTTTTTTTCCCGATATGCAGTAATCTTGCTGAGTGCTGGGGGCCGGGTGATGTTCTCGAGGCGCGCACGGGGAGGCAAACCCTTGGGACTTCGGTCCCGGGGTCAAGACCAAGGCCAGGGTTTGGAGATTTTACTAATGAAGCATTACATTCTGTTCACGTGGGCGAGGACATTTAAAAGACTTGGAAATTTTTACATACCTTGGTAGCGCAGCATAAGGACGGGGGGCCGTCAAGAAGCCTTGGGCGGTTTTGGCATAGCCCCCCCCGGTGTTTTTTACTCGCTCAGCGGGAGTTTTGGGGTTTGTCGGTACCTGGCAGGAGGAAAAAGATCCGGATTTTCAAGTCGTTTGTGATCCCGTTTTACCTATGGTTTTTAACTGGCACTAAATAGGATTTAAAGAACGAACAATGCCTTTGGTAATAAGTGTCTTCGAAGAATATGGGGTATCGCTGGGATGATTACGTGTCAAATCAGCGTTTGCCACCGGAGACTGAATCGAGGCCTTTTTACCTGCATAGTCCGCGCGCCAACTTCGGATTTTGGGCATGGGGGCACGCTCCCCTGAAACCAATCCTTTCCCCATGGGTTTTGTATCGAAAGAACAACCCGGCGGGAGGAGACCAAGGGCGCCCACAAGGCTCGGGGTGGGGCAATTTTGATGTTTCTTGCGAGAGCGCTTGGAGGGGAAAAAGGACCCCGCATGGGAACTCGGCTGGGACCCCCGGGGTGGCTCGTAGGGGGGGCGAGGGACGCCCCCCCCGGCGTTGCCCCCAATGTTTGATTGTCACTGTAGGCCCTGTCTCCTAGCACATTTTTTATATATATTATTTTCCGAGTATTTTATTTTGGGGGGAACCCACCACCCCCGCAAGACAGGACGCAACCCCGGCTAAAAAAAACGATCCCATTCATGTTGGGTGGACAGGGATGGGGTTTTAAAAGCCCCACCATCTTTTCCGCTCCCCCCTGGGATCAAACCCGGGATTTCCGATTGAACCGAGGTGCACCCACTCGCAGGGAGTATTTTTTGAGTAGGTTTGGTTATTCACCCTGGTCTTGTCCACGCGAGCTGGCTTGCGATCCCCAGTTTCCCCCCCTCTCAGTGGAGTTTGGTCATTATTACCGACCTTTGGGGAAAGCTAGGACCTCACACCCACACACCCCTACCCCTTTTTTCAAGGGGGACAGTACCACCCGAATTTTATGTGGAAAAAACCCCGGAAAGAGCGGGACGGGGATTGAAAAGCCGGACCACATAATCCGGGACCAAAACGGTTAAGGGTGTTGTTGTGTGTGGTGTGTGTGTTTTGGGGTGTGTTTTGTGTGTGTGTTGGTTTTGTGTGGGGGTTTTTTGTGTGTGTGTGGGGTGTGGGTGTGTGTGTGTTGGTGTGGTTTGTGTGTGTTTTGTGTTGTTGGTGGTGTTTTGTGTGTGTGGTGTGTGTGTGTGGTGTGTGTGGGGGTGTGTGTGTTTGTGTTGTGTGTGTGGTGTGTGTGTGTTGTGTGTGGTGTGTGTGTGTGTGTGTGTGTGTGTGGGGGGGTGTGTGTTGTTGTGTGGGTTGTGTGTGGTGTTGTGGGTGGGGGGGGTTTTTTGGGGTTTTGGGGGGGGGGTTGGGTTTTGTTTGTGACCGACAAACCCAAAAGGGGAATTTTTATAGATTTAAAAAAGAAAAAAAAAAGAAAAAAAAGGGGGAACTAAAATTTACCCCCCCAAAAAAAAGAATGGGAATAAAAATAAAACCTTATAAAAATTTTTTTCCCTTTTTGGGGACAAAATCAAAAAAAGGTACGACCCCCATTGATAAAATTTGGAATTCGTCCCCCCTGGAAAAACCTTAACAGCTGTACATTGGGGTTTGGGGGGAAACAATCCGCCCCAAAACCCTTGGGGGGGGGGAAATGTAAGCTTTACCTTTGGTTTGGGGTTAAAGGCGGCAACAATCAAAGACAAGACATGCTTTGCCCCTCAAGGGATATTGGCGTAATTGGGTTTGTCAAAGGGGCCGGTTGAAACAAGGTAAAAAAGAAAACAGGGGAGGAAGGTGATAGGGTAGTTTTTTTTAAGCTGAGGTTGGGGGAAATAAGGTAAGAAAAAAAAAAAGGGGCGTGTAATAGCCCTTTGGGGGTAAATAAAGAAAAAAAAGTCCCAAAAGCATTTTTTTTAATTTGGGAAAAATTTTTAAAAAAAGGGGGGGAAGGGTAATTTTATCATTTATTGGAAAAAAAATTAAACATTTTGAAGGGAAAAAGGTTTTTCCCCAGAAAATTAAAAAATATATTTTGAAAAGTCCCGAGGTTTCCAAGAAATCAGAAATTAGTAACCCCTTAACTTAAAAGGGGCCCCTTGTGGGTGCGTTCACCAAGCTTTTTCAGTCGAGAATAACAAATAGCTGGTGAGGGGCGGTGAACACTTCTAAAATGGAGATTAAAAAGGTTTAAGGTAAAAATTTTTTTTTTTTCTATTTTCGAATTAAGATTATGAAAAGTTTGGACAGAGTAGGTTAGGATTTACGAGATATATTGTACAGGTGAGCGAATTACAGCGATATTTTACTATGCATGTTTACCATCAATAAACTATAGTCGCCCACTGCACTAAGCCGCAAGGCGCCATATATTACAAATTTTTTAGCATCATACAGACTTTTTTATTTTCATTTCAAGTGACATGCACAGTAGGGGTAAAATTTATGTACCGTCTTTAGTGGCACATACCGTCTGTAGCAATATTTAAAATTTTTTAAAATATGGCGCCTGGCGGACATTACTGCAGGGCTCTATAGTGTTATTGCGGTAGCCAATGTTTGTCCAGAATTAAAAGGTGATGGTGACGAAATGAGAATCACCATTTTTATCATCATCGTTATCATCATCCCTTTCCCGCTATGCTCACTACATAAAACGAATCACTTTTGATTGTCAGTATCACCACTACTACAAAACAACAAAACAATGAAACAACAGCAAATATCCCCTAAAAAAGGCAAACAAAAAAGCCCCCAACTGAAACGAAAAAGCGAACCACACAATGCGATTAAAAAAACACGAACAACCAAAGTAAATAAACGAAAGAATAACGCAAACCCGAAAATAAAAGAATGCATAGCAAAAAAAAAAAGATAAAAAAAAGATAAAACTCCCCATAAAATGACGCATAGAAAATATAAAACCCTGAAAATTTCATTCCAAAAAAGAAATGAGACAAAGAAAGAGAGATAAAGAAAGGATAAATAA
This sequence comes from Chionoecetes opilio, assembly GCA_016584305.1. NCBI lineage: Eukaryota > Metazoa > Arthropoda > Malacostraca > Decapoda > Majidae > Chionoecetes > Chionoecetes opilio. The sequence goes on along the minus strand of JACEEZ010005204.1, from coordinate 7,591 downwards.
AGGAGGGAAGGGTCCGCCAAAAGCCTGGTTGGGACCATTGGGGCGAAAACTGCTGACGTGGCGGTCAATTTCAGAGCAAAACCTTTATCCCTCTGCATTTGGTGAGGAGAGGAGAGGAGAGAAAGAGAGTAGGAGGGAAGAGAGAAAGGGGAAGGAGGGAGAGAGAAAAAGGGTAGCAGGGAGAGAGGAGGAAAGACAGAGAGGTAGGGGGAGAAAGGGTAAGGGAGGGGATGAGGGATAAATAAGGGGAAAAATATTATATATAAAAGAGGGATGGAAAAAAGTGTATAGGACTACATGAAAGAAAATGAAGGAAGAAGAAAAGAAGGTAGAGAAGAACAGAAAGAGAAAGCGAGAAAGGAGAATGAAGAGAAGACATAAGAAGTTGGGGGACTAGGAATGGGGAAGAGAGGGAAAAAGGGGGAGATACAATGTGTGTGTATTTATTTACCTAGTTGTATTTACCTAGTTGTGTTTTACAGGGCTGAGCTAAAACTTGTGTGGCCTGTTTCCGAATCTATATTCATCAGTCTTTCTTTCAATGTTGCACATTTTTTTTTCCGATATCACTTCCTCATTTTAGTCCATTGCAAACTTCTATATTTTTATGAGGAAGCTGTACTTCTTCATGTTGCTCAAGCATCTTCCTTTTCTTTTTAGTGTATGTCTTCTTGTGTATCGACCTTCTCTTTGCTTCCGAGTCAGTAGTCTCTCATTTCCTTTCTTCCATTTTTAATTAACAGTTTAAAAATTTTTATTAAGTCTCCCTTTCCCTTTTCTGCTCAAGTTTTGGTAAAATTTATGTTCTTCTACCTTTCCTCATAAGAAAGTTCTTGTAGCTCTGGCAAACCCTCTTTGTTGCCATTCTCTGTATACTCTCCAACTTTTCACATGCTTCTTTTGTGTGTGTGTGTGTGGTGTGTGGTGTTTTGTGTGTGGGGTGTGGTTTTGTGTGGTGTGTTGTGTGTGTGTGTGTGTGTGTGTGTGTGTGTGTGGTTGTGTGTATGTGTGTATTCACCTAGTTGTATTCACCTAATTGTATTTTACAGGGCCTGAGCTACACTCGTATGGCCCCGTCTCCAAATCTTCATTTTATCATCCTTAGTGCTTAGTGATGGGCCGAGGCCACCACACCGGGAGGCGGGTCACACTCCCACGGCTAACATCCGGACCCATTCACTGCTGGGTAGACAGGGGCCGGGTTTAAAGGAAGCAGCAATCTATTAACCGGATCGAACCCGGGACTTCTTGGTTGTGAACCGAGCGTGCTACCACTACACTACGGAGTACGGAGTGTGTGTGTGTTGTTCATCAAGGCGTGGGAATGTACATGACCTTGGGTGACGTACACATAAGAAGAGAAGGAGGAGGAGGAGGAGGAGGAGGAGAGGTACAAATATTGGGACGGGGAGAGGGAGGGAAAGAGAAAAGAACAGTATATGTTCAATGGAGGAAAAAGAGGAGGAGGAGGAGGAGATGGAGGAGGAGGAGGAGGAATACATAGATATAACAGACACCAGGAGACCTATTGGTCCATAACTAGGGTAATCTGCTTTTTTTTTTTTATTTATTTTTTTTATGTTGGAGCCTATAGCGCCTGTAGGCTTATAGAGGTCTTGATGATGTTGGTTGAACTCGCCCGTTGGTGGCGCAGGCTGGATTCTTATAGTGACACCTGTGGTCTTAGGTGAAGATTCCGTTTTCTCTGACGTTATCTTCAATTTAAGCTCACGCTGTCCCTGGAGTTTCTTCGTCGCACACGCAGACGGAGAACAGGTTATAACAGCATGCGGGTTTCTTCAGTCACTCGACGATGGATTTGACGTTGCTCCTTGTGGGACGTGAACTCAGGACCTTCTGCTCCCCTACCAGGATCTTGAAAGAGTTGCCCCCGGCAGGATTCGAACTCGGGATATTGAGCTCAGCACTCCAAGACGCTAACCGCTCGGCCACCGCCTCACCCTTAACTACATACGACTACCTATCAACTACATACAAGAGGGACAGTTGGAAAAGGATACCATGTCCCTAAAGAAGATAGGAAATTGGAAGTTTCGTAGTGAAGAACGATAGGATATGAAGCATGCTAACTACAACTACCACTAACACTTACTGGATCCGGGGGACTATAATATGAACTCGCTGGGCATATCAAAACCCATTTACTTTACAGTATGCGTCAAGTCTATTTTAAATAAGTTATTGTGCTGGCTTCGACAACATTTGCTGGTAATTTTTCCATCGATCAACAACTCTAACATTGAAATATTTTTTTACGGAAGTCTGTGCTGCAACGTTGACCATTCATTTTTTTACCGTTGTTTCTTGTTGTCATGTGAGGAGAAAGGCTCGAATAGTTTCTCTTGATTAATGACATCGCATCCTTTAAGGATCTTAAAGGTTTCTATCAAGTCCCCGTGGATTTTACGATCCCTTAAGGAAAACATGTTAAGTTTCCGCAGTCTCTCTTCATAAGATGAGTTTCATAGAGATGGAATTAGTTTGGTTGCTCTTCTTTGAACTGATTCCAATTTGGCTTGATGTTTTACGAAACAAGGTGACCAGAATATAACGGCATATTCTAAGTGTGTCCTAACCAAAGACGTGTATAATCGTGTCATTATTTTCGAAGTTTTATGTTCAAAGTTGCGTTTGATGAAGCCCAACATCATATTCGCCTTTTACTGGCAGTCAGTCAATGCGTACTGGTTTTAAGATCATTACTAATGATGACACCTAAATCCTTTTCCTGCTGTACTTCAGTTAACGATTTATTTTACATTTGATAGTATATTTGAGGTTATTGTTGCCTATATGCATTACTTTACATATACCGGAATTGAATTTTAATAGCCATGTATCAATCAAGTCTGATAGTTTGTCTAGATCACGTTGTATGAGTCCGCAGTTTTCTCTAGTATATGCTTTACAGCCTAATTGGTGTCATCTGCAAATTTCGATATTTTACATACATGTCCGCAGTCCAGATCATTGATATATATTAGAAAAAGAGTAGGACCCAAGACCGAGCCCTGAGGCACCCCAGTAATAACATCTCTAACCAATCAGGATGCCTCGCCATTTATTATATACACGTTGTCTACGATTTGAAAGCCAATCGCCAATCCATGAACATAACTGCTTTCCTAAACCATGCGCTCTTTGTTTGGTCAAAAGTCGCTTATGGGGAACTGTATCGCAGGCTTTCTGGAAGTCGAGGTATTATTATATCCGAAGGAATTTCAGCGCCCCCAGTTTGAATAAATGACATTGAAAAAATAGAGTAGGGGTGTTAGGCAGAATCTCTTATTTCGAAATCTATGCTGGGAGTTTAATATGAGTTATTTTCATCAAGATAAGACACTATTTTATCCCGCGAATTTTCTCAAATAGTTTTAACAATCACAGACGTTAGACTAATTGGGAGATAATTACTTGCGAGGCTCTTACTCCCTTTCTTGAATATCGGTGTAATATTAGCTAGTTTCCACATACTAGGAACATTTTTGTCCATTAGCGATTTATTGCAAAATAATCTTTAATGGGAGCGAAAGTTCAGAACAAAAAAGTTGTGAAGTTAAAGTCAGTGTGGGAAATAATATACCAGATATATTCCTCTTCATATTTTGGCTGAGAGGTTCAGGCACGGAAACTTGCAAATTTACTTGTAGCACTGCATCATCTCACAGGTTGTGATTCAACAAGCAAATTCGGCACAAAAGCACTGGACTGAAAGCCAATCCGTGTCACTACCTCCAAAACTTCGGAAAGCACCAAAATGAGATTGACCTTCCATTGACATAAGAGTTTCTAGTTAATGTGTACAAGTCTGGAACACAAGACAAAAACATGGATGAGCTAAGATATCACCTCTTCCAACACAGCAAAATGACTATCCTTGACCTACCTCCCAGTAGTCGTTCTATCAAGGGGCCTATTCTCAGGGTATTTTACAGGACGTACATGCAACTACACTGTCTGGAGAAAGTGTACCTCGATCCAAGAATTTTGTCTAGAGCGCGACTGGTGGCATCCTTGAGCCGGAACGATGTCAGGTCTTACTGCCAGATGACCTTACCAATGCCATGTAAATGCACGTCCTGTGCCACTAAGCGATGTGTTTGTAGACAATATTTGCTCAAATTGTTGTCAGTACTGCAGCTGCCAAGCTTTGAAAAAAGGATGTAATAATCCAGCTAGTTAGATAAAGGGTAGGTGCTGGATGATTATGTAATAAGTGACCCCAGCCTACACGCCTCGTGAAAATTGGACTCATCATTTTGCGTACAATGGAAAAAAAATAAAATTTATATTACATCCTTTTACTGTTTGGAACAAACAAACAAACAAACAAAACTATTGTATGATTCATTCATTCTGTTTTATCAGTGTAGAATCAAGTTTGATTTTTCCTTATATACTAAGAGAGTGGACATAACATTTTTCCAATTTGGTTACCAAGACCATCCTTATGCATCACTAACTGCTCTTAAAAACCTATTTTCCTTCAAAAAGGAAGATAAGATAAGCGAGACTTTTCTGTTTGTACTTTTTATGTCCTAAACTTGAGAGAAAGTGTAATGGTTTTTACCTCAGGTTTTATAAAATTTATAATTTCTTTGTATTGACCACTAAATGTTCACATGGACCTACATTATTCTGTTTGGTAGTTTTAAAAAACTTCTCTAATGTGTAATAAACTAGTCCAAACTAAAAGAACTATGAGATTTGTCACTCCATATATTTTATTTTATTTTTTGTGTATTACAACCCAAGATTAAAAAAAATTGATATAACTTTGTAATTACGATCGTACTGAAAACGTTAATTGTTTAATCAACTTAACTTTAGCTAAATCTTGTAACGGACTAGTTAAGCTTTCTTTTGAGTGGTAATTCATTTCCGTAAGTGTCTTTGTTTAGGTGCTATGGCGATCGAAAAGAGGCTCACCTGTCATTCGGAGGGTCATATCCGGGAAGCATAATTTTGACAAATCCGTGATTATATGAGATTATTGCCATGTTTCAGATGATCCACCCGCGTTAATATTATGCCTAAGGTGGTCTTCTATCAGAATCAGGTGAGTGATCTCGAGGCCCTCTCAAAACATGAAAAACACCTCTTGGCTCCTGGACTATAATCCTTTCTGACCTGACTCAACACATACACGGAGCTGCTCTGAGCACGTTGTTGTCTCCCCACCAGACAACAAACGACTGGAGCTTTCTTTCGGATACTGTGCGGTGGCAAACATCGAATTAAAAAGAGTTGTAATGAGCATTATCCACTGAGCAGGCAACAGCTTAAAAATTCCGGGTGCGATACCGTCTGGGCCACAAGCTTTGTCTGCCTTGCTCCTGCGAATCTAAGCGCTGACCTCAGCAGTGGATATTGGATCGTCTAATACAGGAATTATGATAGTTGTATCCCGGCATTCGTCGGCAAGGTCGTCTGTGGCAGCATTCATAAATCCTCATAGAAACATTTAAACTCATCATCAGAAGGCTTCACATCTGCATGGGTATATCATGTAAACAAACCTTCCAGTGATAGCTTGCCACACTCGTTTGTCGTCCTTGTCCTGCAGCAGCCTGTCCCAGCGGGCCAGACTGCTGCTGCTACTACCGGAAAACCATCGCCCGCTGCTGCGGCTATCTCTCGCACACTCGTATAAGGCGTTAGAAATGTTATGGGCAAAACATTTTACATCATTAACATCTTCATAGTTTGAAACATCGAGACCATTCATACTGAAACTAATGTATCATTATCAATAGATGTAAAATGAATGGGTCTATGTACCATCGGGTCACGCTCCTCTGGCTCCTCACCGACGCGTGGCCACCAAGGTGACAAGCACGCCGGTACAGAGAGTCTATGCTAATGTCTGGAACTTTGAATTCAATGCTAATGGGGGCATGATCCGAAGGTAAGCAGTCCACCTTATGCACACAAAAGGACTTAATATTTTCTACATATGTATATGACGCCAAACACATATGGAGTTCCAATACCCAACTTCCACCTTTCCGATATGTCATATCACTCATATAATGGTTAGTTAGTGACTTTAAATTATTTAGAACCAACATTTGATTGTCAATGCAAATTGTAGATAACACATAAGAATTAAGATTGGGAGAATTTACACGGTCAAGGAGGTTTGGGTACTCGTAGGTGTGAGCGTTTGGAATTCCACTACGGACAGGTAACTGACGAAGATAATCACCAAACCTACAGTTTAGGTCACCCATGATGACGTAATTACAAAACACAGTCAGTAATCTTCTCTTGGATTGCTGCAAAGGACTGGTGGGTGAAGTATTCATATTCATGGGGTGGAATGTAACAGAAACCAAACAAAACATTAGGAATGCATTGGATCTTGAACACACTTGATCATCGGCAAAATAATCGGTGATTATTGTGACGTGACGTGACGTGTCGTGGACGTGTCGTAACGTGACGTGCTAGGTAGTTTCTGACCATAACAACCGTTTCCTCCTCGGTGAGATGAAACACTGCTCGCACGCCTAAAGGTTACAAACCCAGGCAAACTAATGTTCATTTTCGTCTTCGTTTCGTTCAGGCTGACAATATCATATTGTAACAAGAGTGTTTGCACCAATGGTTTTTCAAAATTAGTTTTCACTGCATTGATGTTCCAAGCCACGATCTTGATACATTTCTCGGACCGTTGTTGTGGTCTTCCTAAAAACACATCAGGTTAAATTTGTCGATCACTATCTATCCTATATAACTGGCGTTCTATATAGTTGATATAAATGTTGCAACCAACGTTTTCGGGTTTATCTTTTTCCATCTTTTCCGCTTCCTTCAGTCGTTTCCACTCCTCTCTCACAGCGAGATGCGTATCCTTCTTTATGAAGATCCGCTTGAACGTCTCGCGAGCCTCCTTCAGGAGTTTGGCTCGCTCCAGCAGAGCGTCACGATCCTCTCGCGACGCTACCGTGACCAGGATGGGTCGACGCCTTCCTTCAGCCTTACCCAGCCGTCGTGATGTTCTCACGTCCGTAGATGAACCAATGGTTGTCCACATTTTCCTGATCTTAGCATCATCCGTAGTAGCGCCTTCCAGACTTTCTTACCCTTCAGGAATGTCTAGTAGCACCAGATTACTTTATCTTGTCTTCCGGTCTATGTCTTCAAGAAATCGTTGCTGTTTTGCTAAAACCTCCTGCTGTCTGGTCACCTACACTTGACGATCTCGCACTTGCTTGTTAATGACACTGTCGGGTAGGGTGGTCCAAAAATATAGTTCAAATAAAAATGTTGTGTGATGTAGCGAGCATGATGTCGATCTTGTTTCACTTCCTGTTAGACATGTCCATGCAAAATTACGTGCCGCTCGGACTATGTTTGCAACTCCCCCATAAAGTTTACTCTTTTTTTCTTCCCCCAGGTGCATGATGACTTCTACAAGAGAGCGTGCATGTGGCTTATTGGGCACCCTGAATGTGAGATAACACGTTGCCAGGCTGCCCTTAAGGGGCAGGTGCTCGCAAGTTTTACTTCATACGAATCGAAAGAGACCAACCCGTGGCCGCCAAGAGTGATAGAGGCAGTCCTC
>JACEEZ010005203.1:193664-215004 GCA_016584305.1 Chionoecetes opilio | reverse complement strand
GGAACTTGGCAAATTGCGCACCATCCCAAAAGTCCAGGAGGGGCACCTCTTCCGGAGATGGGCGCCTTACTTGCGTTTGGTCACCTTCTATATACTCATGGGTTCCTCATGGAGGGGCCACCCTCCTTACTGTGATGATTGTTTGGGTCCCCTTAATTTGGGCGGCACTTGCTGGCGAGTGTCCAGTCTTGGGACTACTGTGAAATTTTTGTCCCGGTTCGCGGGTCGGACGGTGCTTACCGTTCTTCCCTGGCTTTTTGGAGAGGTTTTCTCTCCGGAAATTAAAGTCCATACTTTATTGAAAAGGCTGGTCTTCTCAACAGTTATGATGTTTTTAAATTTATTAACTTATGATTGTTTTTTAATGTACTCTGTTTTTTATGTATTTCGTAACTTTCGATATTATTATTCTATCTAAATTTAGTTTTTTTAGTTTTACTTACATGTATAATTTGAAAGCAGGCGTCAATAACCCCGCAGTTGCGGCCCCTTTAAAAACTATAATCAATCAATCAATCACAGACATCTACATTTTACCATCATTGCGGGCTTGCTCTGCATATGACTGCATCCAGAGAACCGGGAATGATAGCTTAACATTTCATCGGTAACGTTACAGAGATTTCGTGGCGGAACATTGCTTAAGAGACTAGAAAACCTAGCTAGATCAAGAGCGTTTAAGAGAATGCAGATACTTGTTCTAGGAGTAATTTCAAGGATTCACCTGCAATTCCCTTTCATGACTTTACACATAAACGAGTCATAGACTGGAATGTAGGATTCTTGATGTGTCACCAGAAATATTTTATGAACACATATTTATTTCCAAAAACATAAAAAAAGCCTAAACTTTGGTGACTTCAGCGAGGCCCCCCGAGATGACAACCCTGATACATCGCCCGTGACGTCCAACCATCTAGATCCCACCCGCTCCGCTCCCCGTACAAGTTACCTACCTAATAATGTTTATCCAGTATAAAATATATTGTTATCTTCGGAAATGTTTGTTCTTAATATTATCAAATAAAAGAACGTAAAAACACAAAAAAAATGCCATTATGAGCCCTCAAGAAATAGCATTAACCTAAACTCTTCGCCATTTATTATTTTGCACTTTAATTAGCTCTCCATTGATATATTTCTTTTTAGTCATAAATGAATTAGCAGCATGCATAAAATAGCGTTAACTAAAATTAAAATCATGGATCGGGTAATTTCCAAACCTAATATATGTTTATTAGTATAACATATATACTTTTTATCTTTTGAAATGTTTGTTCTATAATATTATCCAAAAAAAATCCTAAAACCACCTAAAGAAATGCCTTATGAGACTTTCAAAAAATATGCATTAACTACCGCAAAGCCGCCCTCCGGGCGACTTTTTGGCTGGGTCCTGCGGAGGGGCCCACCACCTGTGTTGGTGGCCTTGGGCCCACCAAACACAGACTCTCCAGATACCCCCTCTAACTTTCCTGAAATCATGGATGGTAGAAATGTAATGTATTAACGCCAACCATTCACATCACCCCCAACCCATTCACTCACCCATTCCCCATCACCCCACCCATTCACTCACCCATTACCCATCCCCCCCACCCATTCACTCACCCATTCCCCATCACCAAAACCCATTCACTCACCCATTCCCCATCTATTCCTCACCCATCACCCTTCACTCACCCCATCACCCACACCCATTCCCCATCACCCCACCCATTTACTCACCCATTACCCATCACCCTACATCAGGTTTCCTAAATTCTCGCAACCCAACTTTTTTTTCCACAATTATCGCTAATAGGCTGCTAAAAAAAAAAAAAAAAAAAAAAAAATTCGAATCATCTCATAAGGGGCTTAAAACCTTCCCCTGGTAAACCTGGTTTCCAAAATGTGGTATATGATGGGATTCCCCCACGGGGGGCGGAACCTATACCGCACACCACACACACTTTCGTTTATATTATTATAGACTTAACTCTTCGCCATTTAATTTTTTGGGGAAAGAACTTTTTACATGGAGAATATCAATAGAAGCGGAATTTAATTAGCTTTCCATTGATATATTCGTTAGTCATAATGAATTAACTTAGGCGTTAACTAAATATTAAAATCGTGAAATCGGTAATTTCCTACCTAATATTTTTTATCAGTATAAAATATATACAGTTATCTTTGGTTATGTGGAAATGTTTGTTCTAAAATATTATCCAACAAAAACCGTAAAAACACTAAAAAATCCCATTATGAGACTTTCAAGAATATGCATTAACTTAAACTTCGCCATTTATATTTTGCGGAAAAACTTTTTACATGGAGAATATAAATAGAAGGGGAAATTTAATTAGCTTTCCATTGATATATTTCCTTTTCTGATAAATGAATTACAGCATGCATAAATTAGCGTTAACTAAATAAATAGCTCAGGGAAATAGGGTAATTTTTCCCGATTGATGAGGTTACTTATTTATTTTAACGCAAATTTTATGTATGGTTTTAATTCATTCATCAGAAGAAAACAAAAATCAATGAAGCTAATGCAATTCCGCTTCTATTGATATTCTCCATGTAAAAGTGTTGCGCAAAATATTAAATGGCGAAGAGTTTAAGTTAAAGCATATTTCTTGAAAGTCTCATAATGGCATTTCTTTAGTGTGTTTTACGGTTTTTTATTGGATAATATTATAGACAAACATTTCCAAAGACAACAGTGTATATTTTATACTGATAAACATATATTAGGTAGGAAATTACCCGATTTCATGATTTTTAATATTTAGGTTAACGCTAATTTATGCATGCTGCTATTCCCTTATGACTAACGAAATATATCAATGGAAAGCTAATTAAATTCCGCTTTTATTGATATTTTCCTGTAAAAAGTTTTCGAGCAATATTTTAAAAGGCGAAAAGTTTAAAGTTAATGGCATATTTCTTGAAAGTTTCATAAGGCATTTCATTTATGTGTTTTACGATTTTTATTTGATCATATTATAGAACAAACATTTCCGAAGATATCTTTTTACTGATAAACATTATATTAGGTAGGTAAACTTGTACGGGGAGCGGAGCGGGTGGATCTAGATGGTGTGACGTCCCGGGCGATGTATCAGGCCTTTTCATCTCGGTGGCTTCGCTTCAGCACGCTTCTGAGTCGCCGTGAACGATTTGTACTAATTTGGCTGCCGTAACCTCATTTGTATTTCATTATTAGTGTTAGTCAGTTATTGTTAGATGTGTACTGTGTGTTGCCTGTAGTGACGAGCATATTGTGTGACTATAATATAGGTAATAAAATTTTACCAGGTTTCTTACCGAGTGGGCTTCCAACCTGGAAGATTACGGCGAGGAATCCGCTGCCACTTAAGGCCGTGTCACACGAGCATATTTTCCGGCATCTTTTGGTTTATTGCTACCAAAACATGCTGTACTGGTGGCAAAAGGTGCGCGTGTTGTCACACGGCGTTTCGGCTACGAGCATCTTTCCTACCAGAGTAGCTAAGACTCTTATTCTTCTATCTTAGCTACTCTGCTTCTACTGACATCTATAAAATGTCCTTCCCTCTTCACATTTCCCTTCATAACCATACATAAACCTTGCTTGGATTCCTAAATCAAGTAATAACTCATCATATTATCCCCGTTTCTATAGTAAAAACACGAGCAGCCTATTAAATGCCTATTCAATTTCTGTTTTTTATCACCATTTTCCGTCATAACTTCTCATCAACAACTCAAAACTTAACTATATATCTAAATTATACGTAAAAATTAGGCTAAGGCGCTTGGCCAAAACTTGTGCACCAGACGTGTTATAAAGGGAGTGATAGTAATTGGCCGAAAATCCCCTGGCGCTGCTGGGTTTGATGTTTTTGGTAGGAGTGTTGTTCTTCACACCGCCCAGTCCATCGGGTGGGGCCCCCCAGCCCGAGAGATCCCAGCGTTTTTTTTTTTTTTTTTTGTTTAACTTTGACACCCATAAGAGTTTTGAAACACCCGAGGTCTACGACGTCGTGGTAACACCGGCCGTCGGTGGCCCGGGTGCCGTCCCTCTCAGGGTCGCCGCCGCGGACTTCGCCAGTCTCTTCAAGACCGGGGGCCCCATTATCTCGGGGCCGATGCTCTGTTCGACCGGTTTCCGGCTTTGCTCTGGACTGGGCCCGACTGAACAGCTCCTCCAGAAAGTAAAAGTACCTCCTCGGGAGAGCCGTACCTCCGTTTCCGGCCAGAACGACCCTCCCTACAGAGATCATTTCTTGACCACCGACCTCTACATCGCGCCAATTGTCGTCTGAAACTGGACTCAAACCTCCTCTTGGAGAGGCTCCCGATGGGCCACCTGGTCTGGTGGGCCAACGCCCACGTGGGTCTTTGTAGGGTGCACCAAGCGTCCAGCTGCGCTTGGTGTCCCGTACGGTGATCGATGCTGGGAATTGCCAAGAGCTTCGAGAGGGCGCCGTACAAAATCTCGAGTGCGCAAGCGTCACCTTCGAAATCATTACCAGTCAGATCGTCGCTCTCGGAGCGGCTTCTGATGTTGTGTCTCCGAGGCTGAATCCACTTCCGGGGATGGGTTTCTCTCGCTGGCTTCTCTCTCCTCCTCCGCCTTTCGGCCTCTGGCGGGTCACCGCTGGGAGCCGGGGGGGAATGTCATTTCCGACGGACCTCACAGACACTCTTGCTCCAGTAAAATCTGTTCGACATCGGACTCCTATTAATCCTCTCCTTATAGAGAGCAGTGTTCTGTGTGGGAGAAATGTCCCTTGAGGGAAACATTAACTCGCCCGGTCTAACAGGATGGTCCTCTTACTAGGGTTGCAACATAGCGTCCTCTTCGAAAAGTCCAACTCGGCTCATTCTCAAGCATCTCCTGGGAGAGAGCCGCAGGAATCTTCCCTGTGCGTGCGTTGGTGAAGTCTTCGCCCGGGGAAGCTAGCGAAGATCCGTCCGCATTGCGGACATTCTGGTGATTTGGCGTCATCAACTGGGCGGACTCCAGCAGCTTCCGCCATCCTGGTATGGGATGGGGAAATTTATGAAAATGGTTTTTAGACTGAAATGAAAGACTGAAACGACCAAGAGCTTGAGACAAGCCTTGGACACACCCAAGCTGGTCAAGGTATTGTAGGATGTTCGGGCCATAACTCCTCTCTAGTTTATGGTCAGGCTTGAGATTATGGGACAGTGCCCTGTGCGGTCTTTGACCCAGTCTCTATCTCTTGTGTGTTATAGTACCTACCTTTCAGGTCATGGGCATTGTTGAGTGCGTTAAGGCAGCCAGAGTCAGCCACGACTTGTACATCTATCACGACACTCTGACTATGGTCCCAAAGGACCACGTCAGGGCGTCGGATGCCACCGGATGTGCGCACCGTGGGTTCGCGTATGGTCTGCCACCCTCTCTTGCCAAGCTGTTCTAGCAAGAGTTTTAAGACGTTGTCGTGTCTTCTGGTGCGTTCCAGGGCTATAACTGGGCAGATCTGCATGATATGACCTAGAGACTCTGGTCTACCACAACCAAGATTGCAGGTTGTGGGGGCGCTGGTCTGCCTCGAGCCCGCTCGCATTCTCGTGTATGTCACTCCTAGTCTTATCTTAATGGCAGAGACATACACATGCCCTTTCCATCAGGAGGGTGCCATCATCACCCAGGTGTGAGTGGTGACTACCATGGGTCTCCGACAATCCTCTCCCGTCAACGGTCTTATAAACTGCTCTCTTGGCATGACTTTTGCCGTTTTCTTCAAATCCTGACTGAAGGTCCAGGGGGCAGAGGGATTTGTCCTTGTACTAGGTTGGCTACCCTCATGTCCGACGAGTAACTTAGTCTCGTCTCGATCCCTTTCCTTAGGATTGGAATCATGGAGGTAAACGCCGGTATACCGAGCCCCCGTCGCAAACAGGGGTGTTAAAAGCTGCGATCGGTGTATCGGCAGGCAGGTGGATCGCCTTTCTGAGGAATTTCCTCACCTTCAATCGTACCTTCTTAGGAGACCTAGGGTAATTTCCCTAGCACCCGCTGGTATTGATGCTAGGGATAAGGACATTTTCAATACCACCAACTATTGTTGAGGCTTGAGTGGTGCCTTCTGGAATTTCTCGAGATCGCAAATGAGTTTTGCTAGAGCTCGTTGGGCTCGTTAAGTTTGGTCGGCCCATTTCCAGACTCAGTACTTGTAGGTTTGACCTGCCTGGAGAATTTTGAGTGGGACTCCTCCTGCTGTGAATACTCTGTGCGGGTCAGCCAGCCATCTCTTTCTTTTCCCGTCACCGATTAGCCGCATAGTCGCGCATTTGGTGTGGCCTATCTCCAAGCCAACAGCACCTGCTTCATCCAAGACGCTCAATCAGTAGTTGAGCCCAGCGTCTGTGGATGCAGTTAGGACCACATCATCTGCATAGGCTATGTACGGTGTACAGGTACCACTCAGGCGGGCGCCAATGCCTTCGGGCATGGCTTGAAGAGCCATGTCCAGAGTGATATTAAAGAGATATGGGGAGAGGGGGTCCCCCTGGAGAACTCCCTTATAATCTGCACATCGTCGCCCATTATATTAGTTGGGCGACGGAGTACAGGTTGGTGATGTACTCTTATCAGGCTTGGTGGTAATCCCCATCTCTTTGCTGCGGCAATTAGAGATGGGTGACCGATTGAATCAAATGCCTTTTTAAAATCGATGAATGCTAGGTTCAGATCTACGAACCTACCTTTTGAGTCGGCTATTAACTCTTGGACCAACTTTATGTTGGCCGCTACCCCTCTCTTCAGGAGCAAACCCCTTTTGTTGGCATGGGAGGGGTGCTGCGTTCATCAATCTTTTGGCAATGATTTTGTGCAGTAGCCTAAGCAGAATAGACGTGATGGTCAGAGGTCTAAACTCATTGGCGAGCTGGGCCTTTGAGTCTTAGGGAGCAGTGTTGTTTCGCCCCCTTGCCCAGCTTACGGAGTCTCCTTCAACATCATCACCCCATTGAACGCCCATAGCAGTTTTGCCCTATGGGTAGCTTTGATGGCCTTGAGTGTTCGGCCATCCGGACCGGCCGAGGTGGAGGTCTGGGTGCTCTTAAGTGCAGCCTCCACCTCTTGTAGTGTGACGGGTCCCCATTTCGTTCAAGGGCTCCCTCAGAGGTCTGAATGTTCTGACCTCTGGTGGGGATGGACGCTGGAACAGCCCATCCAGAAATCCTTCATTCCGGGAGCAGGGGTACAAACGGATGCAAGAACATCGTCCATGATCTCTTGGATTACCCTACTCCTCTGGGCTGTCCATCCCCTCTGAGCCAGCCTATACCTTTTCCTTAATGCCTCTTGGTTTGTTTCGGCCCATCTCCCCGCCGCCCTTTCGGGGTGTTGTAAGGTAAGGTTTCTGGTGAACCACGGTTTATCCGATCTTCGATGACCGTGATATTTAAAGGGACTGGCAGCCCTAGAGATGCGGAAAGATTTTGCATCTCAATTACGCACATGTTCTTCTGACAACTCTGTTGGGCCGGTCATCTCAGTGTCCACTTTCTAGGAAGTCTCACTCTGCTCACCCGTGGAGGAGAGTCACGAAATGGAGGAGGCCGACTTACGCATTTTCGGCCTGCTTGACAGGAAGGGCCAGGCTATTTTCTTGTACAAGCCTCTTGTACCTCGCAGTCTGCCTCTGCTTCTTAGGGCCGTACTATTAAACTTCCGCCCGGGCTGGCGATCGCATGCGATGCTACCGCCAGGCGAACGCCAGCCTAAGAAATCCTTACTTTTAAACACTAAGGGCTGGCTTACGCCAACCCTGGCGAAACTCAGGTTTGCGGACGTGAGTGTTCGCCAGCCGCTAACCTGTCTCATTGCTCGCTCGACACCTGCGAAATGGCGCTTGAATCGCGGGAAAGTTCAAGTATGTTTACATTCTATCAGTCGACCTCAGAAACCTTGCTAACGAGTGACGATTGCTGGCTCTCTTAAGGCACTCCTATATCCACTGTGGATAAGGGGATGCTCACATTGGACCTCACAAGGAGTATATTGAGGCTCATGACAAAACTACCAAGTTTAATGCCGTGGATTGCTCTTGTTAGCTACTCTTTTCGCAGACATACGTTAGTAATATTGCAGTTCGTTCATCACTGAAGCTAACGAGCAATAATGTCATTGCTCCCTAAGCAGTTGTGATATTAACCATTTAAGCTTTATTTACACCTACTCGTGCAAGATAGGGTTTAGTCGTAGTGGGCTTCCAAAAGTCCTAGGAATTCTTACCTACTTTACATACTGTATCTCCGTAGTATAGTGGTTAGCACGCTTCGCCGAGAAGTTCCCGGGTTAGATTCCCTCGGGGCGAGCAAAGATAGATGGGTGTCATTCTTAAACGCCGAGCCCCTTGTCCACCCACCGTGAATGTGTACCGGTGTTAGCCCGGGGTTTTGTTTACCCCCCCTCCCGGGCTTGGTGGCTTCGGCCAACACTGGGGGGGACATCGTTAGATCACTACGGCTCTGAGGAATTTCCTCTAACAAACAAACAAACAACATCATCGTGTAGAATTATTCATTATGATATTTTTTGCACCAATTTCCATGGTTCAATTGAATAATAATGTTGTTTACCTGTACTACCGAAAATCTACCGTTATTCAGCCATAAACTGTTAGTTTAGGTTTAAATTAGATTAGGGTTGAGTGGGGTTTGGTTTAGTTAACGATATCAAGAAAAAAGAAAATTATCATACCTAGCAGTGCGAAGCCGGAGCAATTAAGGTTTTGCGGGCGGGGCGGGCACCCCCCACCTGTAAACAACATTTCTTCCGACAAAAACGAGTGCCAGATTTCTTCAAAACACATCGAAACTATTCAGGAAACTAGTTTCGACCTCGAATCAGTGAATGACCCACTTCCGACTTTACCGAAAGATAGTTTCTGCTATTTATATTTAAACTCGCTCACTACTTATCTAACGTGCAACAATTAGTTTATCATATACTTCAGAAGTGATATTATTAAGATCAATCCCACTTAACCTAAAATGCAACAGCCGATCATATATACCTTCCATTAATTGTATTATTTGAATAATAATTTTATCCCCTCTTAACCTACATGCAGCATCGATCATACTTCCAGTAATCGATATTAAAGATCATCACTTTTTAATGGGGATTTGGCCTAGTTGATAGGTTAAAATTGTAGGGTTAGTTAGTGAGTCTAAGTGAGTCTATAGGTAGGGTTTTGGTTAGTGAGTCTAAAGGTAGGGAGTTAATATTTTCCGATCCTATAGGTTACCGGGTGTTTCGTACAAAAGTTGTTTATAGCCCGGTTTTGTATTGTTTCGTACACATGACTTTTAGTTTTTTTTCGTACATTCGTAATGTCGTTTCGTACTCTAGTTCAACTCTGAGCTGAGTGTAGAAACGACCTATGGTTTTCATAATAGACTATGATAGAACAACTTTTTGGTGTACTATCTACTGTGTACGAAACAACTTGTGTACGAACTGACTGACCCGCTCCTATAACATCCTCCTTCCTGCTAAATCATTTTATATCTCTGAAATAGTGATTGCCCCGGAAACTCATTGAGATAATGTTTCTCAGAAATCTATTTAGTAAACAAAACATTCATCATTTAACCTTAACATCCCCACTTACATGCTACACACTATCAAAAAGATATTTTCCATTAGTTATATGAATATTAAATATCGTTCACAACTTAACCTACATGCTACACACATCAGATACTTCCAGCAGTGATATAAATCATCAAATTACGTTTACCATTAACCTAACATGCTACACACTTTTATTCAGATACTTCCACAAGTGTGATATAAATCATTAAATATAGTTCTCCCTTAACTTCGCTGCTACGCACTATCAGATTACTTCAGCAGTGATATCATTAATATAGTTCACACACTTACTAACCTGCTACCCTATCAGATACTATCCAGCAGTGTATAAATATTAAATATAGTATTCACACACTTAACCTAACATGCTACAACTTCAGATACTTCCTAGCAGGGATATAATCATTAAATCTAAGTTTCCCACTTAACCTAACATGCTACCATCATCTACATTCAAAGGCAATTGTGCTATTAATCTTTATCTCATTCACTCATTTAACAAGTACAAAGACAAAACAATATATAAGGTTTGTGATTTAAACATTAGGAAATGTTTTCCAGTATGTTTTATTAACCACCACTTTTAATCCAACTCAGTCTCGCTACAGGAACAATCTAGGCTGTCTTTCTGTCTTTCACCAGTTTGTCTTGGCAATCTATCCATCTGCTTTGGCTGGATCCAAGCACTTCTATATCTTTCAAAATCTAGCAGTGCGTCATAATCTGAAAATAATATAGGGAAACCATATATAATCTAAACTTCATTTAATATCCGTAAGTGATTTTAATCAGAGAAAATAAATCAACCCCACAAATAAGTAATCAGATAAATTCAAACATATTTTAAAACTATTCATGACAAAGTTTCGTCCTCAAAAAACAGTAATGCGCATAAATGAAAATTTTGTTAGGTAGTGACTACAAGGGGGGTCCGGGGGGCACAGGCCCCTAGTTATAATCATAGAGGGATTGTTCCATTAGTGAGTATTGATTTGCACTGCATATTTACCTTCTATTGTTAACAAAAGTTGTAATCTTCAATTTCATCTGATTTAACCAAATAAATAAAAGTTATAATTTTTAACACTAGGACCGAAAATTCTACACAATTGGGAGCATGGTTTGTTTCCTTATTGTATTTCTAGGAACTTTCCTCTCAACGAGCTTCAATCGCAAATAATTACTTTGGAGATATATATACATCCTATTTTTCGGAGAGGAGACAATTGTTATGTGGCACCTCCCATCTTCTTCCTCTTGTGACCTGCAATCGCCTCTATCTTCCTTGCACGCGGACAATTTTTAATGAGGATTTTTGACTTTAGTTAAAGGTTAAACATGGGTTAGGTTGTGAGTGTATACACTCCCCTAGGAAGGGGAGTGTATTGGGATGGGATGCAGTCCCATTCGTTTCACAAGTCATTTTCGTACACCATAGATTCGGTACACCAAAAAGTTGTTTCGTAGTCTATATGAAACAATTCGTCCGTTTTCGTCCCTCAGCTCAAGAGTTTGAACGTTACTACTAGTTTACGACAACGACATCACTTCTGTACGCAAAACTCAAAATCAGTGTAACTAAACACTGTCAAAACCTGGGTACTAACCTCCCCCTGTAACAGTAGGGTTCGGTTAGTTAATTTTCATATCTCCTATATGTTTCGCGGGGATTTTCGTCACAAGTTTTTGTTAGTTGTTTCGTAACTGATTTGAGTTTTGCGTACATACTGATGCGTTTCGTAACTCGAGTAGTAAACAGTTCCACTCTGAGTTGAGTGTAGCGAAACGACTATGGTGTCCATAGCTACGAAACACTTTTTTGGTCTACTAATCTACTGGTGTAGAAACAACTTGTGAACGAAACTGACTGCACCCCTTCCTATACAACTCCCTTCCTACAAACAGCATCTTATATCTCCGAAAGTAGTGATTTTGCGACGGAAACTCAATTGAGACAATTTTCTCATAATCTATTTAATGTAAACAGAAACCGTACTCCAAAGTGTAGACATACTTCTGGTCCTAGTGTAAACATGTACCAATAAAAACTAATTTCAGTGTCGGGATCACACTATTATAAGCACTTCTCACGTGGTAATGTATGAGGGTCAAGGCCTCTGACATAGCTCCATGTAAAGACGCCATCACCAAAACATAACCTGAGATTGTACAAATAGCACATCAATTCTATATGATTACAACTAAATAAAATATTTTAGTGGCGGGAGCACAATGACTCATAGTCACGTCTCACGAAATTCTTATGAGTGTGAGAGGACTTCTGATATAAGCTCTATTTAAAATGCCAATCACACAACTCCAATGTATTCATTATATTGTGCAATATGGTCCCTTAACCAATATAATTGGACGAAAGAAAATACCTCCCTCGGGGGGGGGGGGGGGGGGGGTGTCTGGTGCTGCAGCTGCGTTGGAACCTCGCATGGTGTTTTTGAAAATAAATATACCATGACATTTTTATTTTCCCACATGAAAGAACTTGCATACACAATTTACCGTCCGCAATAGTTTTCCTATCGTCATGAAATGCTCCCCTCTGTGGGGAGTCACCTTGTCGTGGTGGCGGGGCTTGAAGTCGTGGTCGACGGCGCCACCTACTCTAGCGGCCTGCCTGCCATTGTTGGTTCGGTGGCCCGTCGGCCTCGTGACCAAGCGCTCCCCCCCCTTTCCCGTCCCCCCACCCCCCCCCCCCCCCCCCCCCCCCCCCAAAACTTGGGGTGAGCCTTCGTTGAATGCGCCTTTATATTCCTCCCCCTTTCTTCCTTTCTCTTAGGGCGATTCCCTAGCGGCCCGTGTAGACCCCTTCTCTTCCGTCTCCGCTTGTTCTTCCTTTTATACTTCCGCTCCGGCTCCCCACGTGTTTGCCGTGCGTGGCATCCTGTAATTCCCACACGAGCCCTCTATCTGGAAGTTGAGTCCACCGCGGCGGTTTATTCCCTTCGGTGGGCAACACGCTTCTTGGTAGTGGGGTGGGTAAGACGGGAGGTCCAGTGTGGCCCTCGGGTCAATCGGCTGGTCCATGCGTTGGCTAGGGCCACAGCGGAGGTTGCCTGGTGGGCACCGCATCGGTCCGCGATGCCACACACACTAGGCACCGAATGCGTAACTTCCGCTGCTACCCATGGCTTTTTGGTTGAGGTCCTTCCCCAACAGCCAGCTTCCCCTCGTTGGGCTTCCGTGTGGGTGGGGCGTGGGAGTGAAGTAATTTTTGATTATGAGTTCAATCATTAATTTACCCCGGCCTGCCTCTCTCCCTGACGTCCGCTTGTCCTCGACTTCTCCCATTGAATCCCTAACATCACTCTGGCACCTTTCCAGGCCGACGTGGCACGAAGCAGGCAGCCGCCCCCTTCCTCCTCAGCTCCCCGGTCCTGGGCGGTCCCTCGCATCAACGGACGCAGAACAGGGATTGAGAGACGAGCCTGGCCCTCGGGCACTTCTACTGGACATACCTTGCTTCTTCCACGTTGTACCAGCCTTGTCATACAGAGCATTACATGATATTTCAAGGCTTATGGTGTGGTTTTCGCACGCATTCGTCTTATTTATGATGACAATGGCCAATCAATAGGTCTACATAAATTTTGGGGCTGCGGCAGATGATTGCTTCCTCTGCTATGATGAAGCCACAAAGATGGAAATTGAGCGAGACATTACAGAGCCGAACTTCATTTCGCTCTGTAAATGTTGGAAGACGGCCGTGATGCCTACACCCCAACAACTTTTGAGAAAACTACTACATCTACATCCACATGTCGCCATAGCCCTAACGCCCTACTTGGTACGTGGCGTATTATAAGAGAGTGGTGGCAACTTTTTCCTTGCGGCGCGGTATTTGAGAAGAAATTGGAATGATCCCCGGAAGGCCGACCTGAAACGGATATGGCGGGGGTGTTCTAATCCGAGCCAAGGACCTAACTCAGGCTCGATGCTCTTCCACATTCCTCATTCACCTGGGGAAGACAACAGCATTTTTTATACCATCAACCTCATCCAACATTCATACCAGCAAGGCGTAGTCTACAACTACGACCTCTTTGAGTTTTCGGAAGCCAGCAATACTAAACTGTGGCCCGGAAAGAGTTCCCAGTCTATAAGGTCAGAGAAGCACAAACAATGATCCATTATAACTTTCTACGGATCAAGTCTCCCCGATTCGATCAGGATCAGTCCCAGTCTCTAAGATAAAAGCCGTTTATCGCCCGCCCTATACAGTGCTATTAGTGCTACAGCTCGGGGGGGCACGCAAAAATTTTTGTAAATCCCCTCCTCGCTGGGGGTCGATTGCTCGCGTTTGGGTGCCCATGCACAGCTGACTGTAACGTTCACTACCCCGCTACTCTGCTTCCCAACTGCCGTGTTGATCACCCCCAATTCCCGACAGTTGTGGGACTTATAAATAGAAGAATACATCCTTATTTGCCAACTCCAATTTTCGTCTTGGTAAGGCGCAGAAAGAGACTTTCCACAGACAAGCAGGCGGGGGAGGAAGCAGGACATACGCATCCGCGAGGGCTGCTGCTTCTTCTAAGACGCCTAATCAGCCTCCTGCAGTTCCACCACCACATTCTCTTAAACCTAACCCATCCATCCCAATGAAGAATAAGTTCTCGCTACTGCCGTGTGATTCTGTGGAGTCTGCTGACTCCTCTCATAATGAGCCTCCAACCACCTCTCGTGTAGTGCTTGCCGCACACGGGAAAATGACAATAGTGCTCCTCCTCTAAGAGGCTCCCAAAAAGCCATTCCTAATAAAGGTCTCAGAAGCGAACTCAGCCAAAGCCCCTTGGTTTCCGATTGACAGCTATTATGGAGACGCTATCCTTCCCTGCTTTGCGGATCTGCCCGCATAGGCCTACGACAGTCGGTCCATGGCTTCTCCCAGAAGTGTCCTTTTGCAAAAGCCTTCCGCTCTCAAAAGGGTCTTTACCTCCTCAGGCTGAGCGTGCCCAGTTTTTCGACCACTTTTGCACACATCAGAGTTCGGTCCCTGTCTTTACTGATGGTTCCAAATCAGACGAAGGAGTTGGATACGGTGTCGTATTCTCATCGTTTAACAAAGGCGTCAGCCTTCCAAGTGTTTCATCTGTTTTTACGGCTGAAATAAGTGCTATTTTATATGCTCTCATGATTATTTTTACCCTTCCGGATGTTTCTTTTACAATTTTTAGCGATTCTTGTAGTGCTCTTCAATCACTATGTAATTTTAACTCTCCCCATCCGCTGGTCAATGCCATCCTGGAATGGCTTTATCTGCTCAAGAGGCGAGGCCGGACGGTCAGCTTTTGTTGGGTACCGGCACATGTAGGTGTTGCCGGTAATGAGGAAGCTGATGCCTTGGCAAAAGCTGCAGCTAAAAGACCACCTCTTGTAGTGTGACGGGTCCCATTTCGTTCAAGGGCTCCCTCAGAGGTCTGAATGTTCTGACCTCTGGTGGGGATGGACGCTGGAACAAGCCCATCCAGAAATCCTTCATTCCGGGAGCAGGGGTACAGACGGATGCAAGAGTATCGTCCATGATCTCTTGGATTACCCTACTCCTCTGGGCTGTGCATCCCCTCTGAGCCAGCCTATACCTTTTCCTTATAAGGCTCTTGGTTGTTCGGCCCTCATCCCCGCCGCCCTTTCGGGGTGGTGTATAGGTATAGGCTTCTGGGGGAAGCCAACGGTTTATCTGATCTTCGATGACCGTGATATTGAAAGGGACTGGCAGCCCTAGAGATGCGGAAAGATTTTGCATCTCATTACGCACATGTTCTTCTGACAACTCTGTTGGGCCGGTCATCTCAGTGTCCACTTCTAGGGAAGTCTCACTCTACTCACCCGGTGGAGGAGAGTCCGAAATGGGAGGAGGACGACTTCGCATGTTAGGCCTGCTGACAGGAGAGGGCCAGGCTAGTTCTTGTACAAGCCTCTTGTACCTCGCAGTCTGCCTCTATTAAACCTTCTATTAAATTTAATTAATAAATTTAGAATTTAATTAATTCGTACTATTAAACCTTCCGCCCGGGCTGGCGATCGCCTGCCGATGCTCCGCCAGGCGAACGCCAGCCTCAGGAAATCCTTACCTTTAAACACTGGCTTACGCCAACCCGTTCGCCAGGGTTGGCGGACGTGAGTGTTCGCCAGCGCTAACCTTCTCCTATTCTCGCTCGACTCTGCGAATGGCGCTTGAAATCTGGGAATCAAGTATGTTTACATCTACAGTCGACACCATTGCTACGAGTGACGATGCTGGCTCTCTTAAGGCAACTCCTATATCCACTGTGGATAAGGGGATGCTCATTGACCTCATCAAGGAGTATATTGAAGGCATACATGACAAAACTACCAAGTTATATGTCGTGATTGCTCTTGTAGCTACTCTTTTCCAGACAGTACTGTTATTAATAATTAAAGTTCCTTCATCACTGAACTAACGAGCAATAATATGTCATATGCTCCCTAAGGCAGTTGTGATATTAACCATTTAAGCTTATTTACCACCAACTCGGCAAAGCTAGGGTATTAGTCGGTAGTGGGCTTCCAAAAGTCCTAGGAATTCTTCCTACATTACATACGTACTCCGTAGATATGTGGTTAGCACGCTCGCCGAGAAGTCCGGGTTAGATCCGGGCGGAGCAAAGATAGATGGTGGTCATTCTTAAAAGCCCTGTCACCAGCTGAATGGGTACCGGTGTTAGCGGGGTTTGGACCCCCCTCCCGGGCTGGTGGCTTCGGCCAACACTGCAGCGGTAGATCACTACGGCTCTGAGGAATTCCTCTAACAACAAAACAAACATCCATTCGTGTAGAATTATTCATTATGAATATTTTGAAACCCATTTCCATGTGCAATTGAATAATAATGGTGTTACATGTACTCCAAAATCTACCGTTATTTCACCCATAAACGTTAGTTAGGTTAATTAGTTAGGTTAGAGGTGGGGTTTGGTTTAGTAACCGATCAAGAAAAAAAGAAATTATCAATACTATGGCAGTGCGAAGCGAGCAATTAGGGTTTGCGGGGTCGGGCGGGCCCCCCAAACACTGTAAACAACATTTATTCCGACAAAAACGGTGCAGATTCTTTCATAAAATCAAAACTATTCAGGAAAACTAAGTTTCGACCTCGAAATCAGTGAATGCACACTTCCGAAATTTACCAAAGATAGTTTGATATTTATAATTTAAACTCGCTCACTACTTATCTAACGTGCAACAATAGTTAAAATCATATTACTTCCAGAAGTGATATTATTAAAGATCAATCACCACTAACCAAAATGCAACATTCGATCATAAAACTTCCAGTAATTGTATTATGAATTAATTATCCGCTTAACCAACATGCAGCAACGACATATTTTCCAGTATCGATATTAAAGATCATCACTTTTTAATGGGGATTTGGCCTAGTTGATATTAAAATGTGGGTTAGGTTAGTGAGTCTAAAGGTAGGGTTAGTTAGTGAGTCTAAAAGGTGGAGTTAATATTTTCCTATCCTATAGGTTACAGGGGTTTCGTACAAAAGTTGTTTTCGTAGCCAGTTTGTTAGTTGTTTCGTTAACACTGACTTAGTTTTTTCGTACATTTCGTAATGTCGTTTCGTAACTCTAGTTCAACTCTGAGCTGAGTGTACGAAACGCTATGGTTTTTAGACTATGAAACAACTTTTTGTGTACTAATCTACTGGTGTTATCGAAAAACTTGTGTACGAACTGACTGCACCCGCTCCTATACACTATCCTTCCTACTAAAAGTCATCTTATATCTCTGAAAGCTATGTTTGCGACGGAAAACTCATTTTGGATAAGTTTCTCAGAATCAATTTAGGTAAACAGAGAACCATTCATTCATTTAACCTAACAGCACCACTTAACATGCTTACACATATCAATATTTCAGTAGTTATCATGAATAATTAAATATCGTTCACCACTTAACCTAACATGCTACACACTATCAGATACTTCCAGCAGTGATATAAATCATTAAATATAGTTAACCACTTAACCTAACATGCTACACACTATCAGATACTTCCAGTAGTGATATAAATCATTAAATATAGTTCTCCACTTAACCTAGCCTGCTACACACTATCAGATACTTCCAGCAGTGATATAAATCATTAAATATAGTTCACTACTTAACCTAACCTGCTACACACTATCAGATACTTCCAGCAGTGATATAAATCATTAAATATAGTTCACCACTTAACCTAACATGCTACACACTATCAGATACTTCCAGCAGTGATATAAATCATTAAATATAGTTCACCACTTAACCTAACATGCTACAATCAATCATACTTCCAAAGGCAATTGTGATATTAATCATTTAATCTCATTCACCATTTAACAAGTACAAAGACAAAACAATATATAGGTTTGTGATATTAAACATTAGGAAATGTTTTCAGTATGTTTTATTACCAACCAACTTTTAATTCCAACTCAGTCTCGCTCAGGAACAAATCTAGGCTGTCTTTCTGTCTTTCACAGTTTGTCTTGGCAATCTGATCCATTCTGCTTTGGCTGGATCAAGCACTTCTATATCTTCAAAATCTAGCAGTGCGTCCATAATCTGGAAAATAATATATGAAACATATAATAATCTAACATTCATTTAAATATACTGTAAGTGATTTTAAATCAGAAAATAAATCACCCCAAAAATAAGTATCAGATAAATTCAAACATATTTTTAAACTATTCATGACAAAGTTTCGTCCTCAAAAACAGTAATGCGCATAAATGAAAATTTAGTTAAGTTAGTGAACTAGCAAGGGGGGTCCGGGGGGGCACAGGCCCCTAGTTATATCAGTAGGGTATTGTTCAATAGTGAGTATTGATTGAAACTGCATATTACCCTTCTAATTGTAACAAAGTTTAACTCATTCAATTTCATCTGATTAACCAAATAAATAAAAGGTATAATATTTTACACTAGGACCAGAATTCCCTACACAATTGGGAGCATGGTTTGTTTACCTTATTGTATTCTAGGAAACTTTCTCTCAACGAGCTTCCATCGCAAATAATTACTTTTGGAGATATAATATAACATCCTATTTTTCGGGAGGAGAGAGACAAGTGTTTATGTGCACCTCCTCTTCTTCCTCTTGTGACTGCATCGCCTCTATTCTTCCCTTGCCGCGGACAATTTAATGAGGGTTTGACTTTAGTTAGGTTAAACATGGGGTTAGGTTAGTGAGTGTATACACTCCCCTAGGAAGGGAGTGTATGGGAGGGATGCAGTCAATTCGTTCACAAGTCATTTCGTACACCAGTAGATTCGTACACCAAAAGTTGTTTCGTAGTCTATATGAAACCATAGTCGTTCGTACACTCACTCAAGAGTTGAACTTTACTACTAGTTACGAACGACATCACGTATGTACGCAAAACTCAAAATCAGTGTACGAAACAACTGTCAAAACGGGGTACGAAACTCCCTGTAACAGTAGGGTAGGTTAGTTAATTTTCATATCTCCTATATGTTACAGGAGTTTCGTACACAGGTTTTGTTAGTTGTTTCGTAACATGATTTTGAGTTTTGCGTACATACGTGGATGTCGTTTCGTAACTCTAGTAGTAAAGTTCAACTCTGAGCTGAGTGTACGAAACGACTATGGTTTCATATAGACTACGAAACAACTTTTGGTCTACTAATCTACTGGTGTACGAAACAACTTGTGAACGAACTGATGCACCCCTTCCTATACACTCCCCTTCCTACTAAAAGCATCTTATATCTCCGAAAGTAGTGATTTGCGACGGAAACTCATTGAGAGAATGTTTCTCAGAATCTATTAAGGTAAACAGAAACCATACTCCCAAAGGTGTAGAAAATTCTGGTCCTAGTGTAAAAATTTACCAAATAAAACTAATTTACAGTGTCGGGAGCACACTATTATAAGCACGTCTCACGTGTAATGTATGAGGGTCAGAGGCCTCTGACATAGCTCAATGTAAAGACGCCATCACCAAAACATAACCTGATATTGTACAAAATAACACATTCAATTCTATCTGATATACAACAGAAATAAAATATTTTAGTGGCGGGAGCACAATGACATCATAGTCACGTCTCACTGAAATTCTTATGAGGGTGAGAGGACTCTGATATAGCTCTATGTAAAGATGCCATCACCAAAACATCCAATGTATACATTATATTGTGCAATATGGTCCTTAAACCAATATATATTGGACGGAAAGGCAAAATACACTCACCTCGGGGGGGGTGGAGGTGTCTGGTGCTGTCAGCTGCGTTGGAACCTCGATGGTGTTTTGAAAATAATATACATGACTTATTTTCCATGAAAGAACTTGCCATACACATATTTACCGTCGCAATAGGTTTCCTATCTCATGAAATGCTTCCCCGCTGTGGGGAGTCACCTTGTCGTGGTGGCGGGGCTTGAAGCGTGGTCGACGGCGCCACCTACTCTAGCGGCCCGCTGCCATTTTTGGGTTCGGTGGCCGTCGGCCTCGTGGACCAAGCGCTCCCCCTTCGTCACTGGGAGGTGGAGCCTTCCGGTGATGTCGCCTTTATGCTTCCTCCCCCTTTCTCTCCTTTCTTAGGGCGATTCTAGGCCCGGTGAGACCCTTCTCTTCCGTCTCACGCTTCTTCTTCCTTTTATACTTCACGGGTCCGCTCCCACGTGTTTGCCGTGCGTGGCATCCTGTATATTCCCCACACGCCCCTCTATTGGAAGTTGAGTCCACCGCGGGGCGGGTTGTAGTTCCCTTCGGTGGGCAACACGCCCTTTTTTGGTAGGGGGGTTGGGGTAAGACGGGAGTCCAGTGTGGCCCCGCTGATCAATCGGCTGGTCATTGCGTTGGCTAGGGCCAAGCGGAGGTTGCCTGGTGGGCACCGCATCGGTCCCGCGGCTGCCACCACACACTAGGCAACCGATGCGTATACTTCCTGCTACCCCTGGAGCTTTGGGTGAGGTCCTTCCCAACAGACAGCTTCCCCTCGTTGGGCTCCGTGGTGGGTGGGGGCGTGGGGAAGTGAAGTAATTTTGATTATGAGTCAATCATTAATTTACCCCGGCCTGCCTCTCTCCCTGACGTCCGCTTGTCCTCGACTTCTCCCATTGAATCCTCTCACATTGCCACTCTGGCCTTTCCAGGCCCGACGTGGCACGAAGCGGCAGCCGCCCCTTCCTCCTCAGCTCCCCGGTCTGGGCGGTCCCCGCATCAACGGACGCAGGGCAGGGATTGAGAGACGAGCCTGGCCCTCGGGGCACTTCTACGTTGGACACCTTGCTTCTGTCCAACGTGTCCCAGGCCTTGTCATACAGAGCATTACATGATATTTTCAAGGCTTTATGGTGTGGTTCGCCGCATCCGTCTTATTTATGATGAAAATGGACAATCAAATAGGTGCTACATAAATTTTGCTGCGGCAGATGAAGCTTCCTCTGCTTATGAGGAAGCCACAAAGATGGAAATTGGAGCGAGACATTACAGAGCCGAACTCATTCGCTCTGTAAATGTGGGACGGCCTGATGACTACATCCCAAACTTTTGAGAAACTACTACACTACTCCACCTGTCCGCCTAGCCTACCCCTACTTGGTACGTGGCTATTAAAGAGAGTGGTGCAACTTTTTCCTTGCGGGCGCGGTATTTGGAGAAAGAAATTGGAATGATCCCGGAAGGCACCTGAACACGGGGTTAAAGGGGGTGGTAATCAAACCTAAAA